>JAAAKG020166024.1:0-28341 GCA_010014905.2 Druon quercuslanigerum
CTAACCCCGTCTTCCTCATATTGCAGTTCCCCTTTGCCATTTCTCACGTTGACAGCTTCTGTACTTTTAATTCCCTTCATTGCTTTATAATTTTTAAAAATGTAATGCTTACAGGTTCCACAACATCATTAAAATTTGAATTTTCACAGTTTCTAAAGAAACATCATTAAAATTTCTATTCTTACAGTTTCTACAAAAACATCATTCAAATTTTAGTGTATACAGTTTACATATTGAAGAAGTTAATTTTTACAGTTTCTGTAAAAAACGTCTACAAAAATTTAATTTTTTGTAAAGCACCACCTATAAAAGTTTAATTTTTCCAGTTTCTAAAGAGACATCTAAAAAATTTAATTTTTACAATTTCTAAAACAGCTTCTTTAAATTTCAATACTTACAGTTTCTGCAAGAACGTCATTAAATGTTCAATGTTTAGAGTTTGTAAAGAAGCGCCTATAACAATTTAATTGTTATTCTTCCTAAAGAAACATCTTGAAGAAGTTAATGTTTACAGTTTCTAAAAAAATGTCTGTAAAAGTTTAATTTTTACAATTTCTAAAGAAAAATGTTAAAAATTGCAATTCTTTTAGTTTCAAAAGAAAAAAATTATTATTTTTTGTTTACTATTTGTACAGAAACACCTAAAAAAGTTTAATTTTTCCAGTTTCTAAAGAAACATCTATAAAAGTTCAATTTTCACAATTTCTATATAAGCATCTTTAAAATTTCAATGCTTACAGTTTCTACAAAAACTAATTTAAAGTTTCAATGTTTAGAGTTTTTAAAGAAGCGCCTATAAAAATTTAATTTTTTTATTTCTAACTTCATTGATTGATTCTTCAATTTAAAGCATTGAAAATGATAATATCGATTTATATTTTTGGAACTGAATCTGAATCTGTGTACTGTGCATTTTTTTAAAAGCTTAAAATTTGTAATTTGGCCAAATAAAAAAAATACATTTTTAATATTTACAGTTTCTAAAGAAACACGTTTAAAATTGTAATGCTTTTGCAGTTTCTACAAAAACATGTTTAAAATTTCAATTCCTGCTTTAAATTTAAAATTGTTCTGTTGAAAAGCGTTAGTAGTGAAGCAACGTTTAAACTTCAATTTTAAAAATTTTTAATTCAATATTTTAACTTCGAGTGTTTTTATGTGCAGTTCAGATTTTATTACTTCGAATGGAACAATTTTTAGAATTTAGTGTTCGATTGTTTAAATTTTATTGACCATTCACTGATTAAAACGGCCACCGAGAATGGGAAGCTTCATGGTCTTTGGGGCACCCCTAAATATTAACAGATTTTGCTCAAATTTTGAAATTTTTTGGGGCGCATTCGAACAAAACTGGAGAGTGAGGGCAGAGAAATTCGAAAAGTGTAAAATAAGGGCCACTCTCGTTAGACAAATCTGGAAATTTTTGATTTTCTAAATATTTCTCTCTTTGCACGTTGCAGAAAGCAGAAATGGAGAATACGAGCCATCGAGAGAGGAGGAAGAAGAATTGGAACGCGCTTTGGAGGCGGTGGACAAAGATGTTCGAACTTTGGAACGATTGGGACAGCATCACGGTTTATTGGAACCGGCTTTACTTGCCCAACTTATGTCGGACATTGCTTCGTAGCCCCCTCTACCTCACTAAAGTGCGATTTAGAAAAAAAAAACCACCTCATTTCGCCACTCTTGTTCCTCGCATATCTTGTAGCGAACAATATTTTATGTCTGTGCTGGTAAAAGTGTAACGTTGTTGTGCGTTTATTGCAAATTTCAAATTGCAACTCGAGACTTAGTTAAAAATAATGCCAGAAAATCAGTTCGCCGCAAGTACTGAACTATTGCAAATTATTCTCTAGAGAATTTCATTTTTTTTTTATTAGCATCTTCATTCATAGTAGGAAGACTTCAATCCACGGAGAAGAAAAACAAAAAAAAGTTGAACAGTGAGTAGCTTTGGCTCCGTTTCGTTGTGATATACAAGTTGAGCGTTTCGTTCAAATTATGAATGAGTGATAGGATTAAAAAAAAAGCAAGGAGGATACGTATTACATTTATTACAAATTGAAACGATCGTACCTTACGTACGAGACTGGATTAAAATCCGCAACTCAAGATTTACGGTATACGTATTATCGTATTTATTTCTGAAACAGGGATAACAAAAAAAAAGTACTCGAAAAATCATCACTTGAAGAAAGAGGCTTAAGTATTTCTCTAACAGGTTGTCTACTGATGACGATGATGAACTTTGTATATAAATACCAAACAGCAGTCAGTGTATATGAGAAACGTTTTGGAACGTAGTCAAATTATCGAATGAAAGGTTTACAGTTAATAGTTTTCAAAATGCTGCCACTCTTTAAGCAGGGTTGCTACAGAAGCTGGAAAAGTGCGGCAATTTTCAAAAAGAGCCTGCCAATTTTTATTTCTAGTTCTTTTTGTAGTTTGAAGAATTATTCTAGTACTTTTCTGCTTATTTAGAAAATTCAGATTGAAAGAAATTGATATAAGTTACGAACTGTTACTAAAGTCTCTTATGGATTGTAAGCATTTGTTTACAGTATCTGAAGAAACATCTTTGAAATTTTAATGTTTACAGTTTCTAAAGAAATATCATTAAAATTACAATGTTTAGAGTTTGTAAAGAAACAAATATAAAAGTTTAATTTTTACAGTTTCTAGAGTGTTTCTAAACATCTTTAAAAATGTAATATTTACAATTTCTACAGGAACGTCTATACAAGTTGAATGTTTACAGTTTCTAAAGAAACATAATTAACATTGTGATGCTTACTGTTTTTACAAAAATATCATTAAAATTGTAATGTTTACACTTTGCACGAAACACCTGCAAAAATTTAATTTTTACAGTTTCTTCAGTGACAGTTTCTAAAGAAATATCATTAAAATCACAATGTTTACAGTTTGTAAAGAAACAAATATAAAAGTTTAATTTCTACAGTTTCTAGAGTGTTTCTAAACATCTTTAAAAACGTAATGTTTACAATTTCTACAGGAACGTCTATACAAGTTGAAGGTTTACAGTTTTTAAAGAAGCATAATTAAAATTATAATGCTTACAGTTTTTACAAAAATATCAATTAAAATTTTAATGTTTACACTTTTAAAAGGAACACCTACAAAAATATAATTTTTTCAGTTACTTAAGTAACGTCTTTAAAATTGCAATTCTTCTCTAAAATTTCAATGTTTACAGTTTGTCAAGATACACCTATAAAAATTTAATTTTTACACTTTCTAAAGAAACTTCTTTAAAAAGTTGACTTTTACAGCTTCTAAAAAAATGCTTATAAAAGTTAAATTTTTACGATTTCTAAATTAAAACATGTTTAAAATTTTAATGCTTACAGTTTGTAAAAAAATCATTGAAATTTGTATATTTACAATTTGTAAAGAAACACCTATAAAAGTTCATTTTTTCTAATTTCTAAAGTAACATCTTTAAAATTTCACTGCTTAGTTTCTAAAAAAAAAATGTCAGTGTTTACAGTTTGTAAAGAAACACCTACAAAAGTTTAATTTTTACAGTTTCTGAAAAAACATCTTTGAAATTTTAATGTTTACAATGTTTTAAAGAAACGCCTACAAATTTATAAGTTTTACAGTTTATAAAGTAACATCTTAAAAAAGTTGACTTTTACAGCTTCTAAAAAAATGCCTATAAAAGTTAAATTTTTACGATTTCTAAATTAAAACATGTTTAAAATTTAAATGCTTACAGTTTCTTAAGAAAAAACATTTAAATTTTTATTATTACTGTTTGTGAAGAAAAACCTATAAAAATTTAACTTTTACACTTTCTAAAGAAACATTTTTAAAAAGTGAATGTTTACAGTTTCTGAAGAAACATCTATAAAACTTCAAACTTTACCATTTATAAAGAAATATCGTTTAAATCTCAATTCTTACAATGTCTTAAGAAAAAAAACATTAAAACTTTAATATTCACAGTTTGTAATGAAACACCTATACACGTTTAATAGTTTAATTTTTACAGTTTCTAAAGTGACATCTTTAAAATTTAAATGCATACAGTTTCTACCAAAACATCATTAAAATTTCAGTATTTACAGTTTGTAAAGAAACACATATAAAAACCTAATCTTTACAACTTCTGAAGAAATATCTTTAAAACTTTAACGTTTACAGTTTCTAAATTAAAACATCTTTGAAATATATATGCTTACAATTTCTAACGAAAAAACATTAAAGTTTGTATGTTTACTGTTTGTAAATAAACACCTGTAACAATTTAATTTTTGCAGCATCTAAAGAAACATTTTTAAAATTTTATCGTTTACAGTTTCTAAAGAAACGTCTATAAAAGTTCCATTTTTATCATTTATAAATTAGAAATCTTTAAAATAAAGTTGGTAAAAAAATCATTGAAATTTGTATGCTTACAGTTTCTAAAAAAACATAATTAAAATTTCAATGTTTAGAGTTTCTAAAAAAAACATGATTAAAACATCATTGAAATTTTAATGTTTACAGTTTGTGAAGAAACACCTATAAAAGTTTAATTTTTACAATTTCTAAAAAAAAATCTTAAAAACTAACATGCTTACAGTTTTTTAGAAAACTTCATTATAGTTTAAATGTTTACAATTTCTAAAGAAACATCTTTTGATGTTCACAGTTTGTAAAGAAATTTTTTTTTAATATTACTGTTTTGTAAAGAAAGACCTCTACAAATTTAATTTGAACACTTTCTAAAGAAAAATAATTAAATTTCCAATGTTTGCAAATTGTATAGAAACACCTATAAGAGTTTGATTTTTACAGTTTATAAATTTATGTCATTGAAAATGTAATGTTTATAGATTGTAAAGAAACACCTGTAAAAATTTAATTTTTACAGCTTCTAAAGAAACATCTTTAAAAATTTAACGTTTACAGTTTCTAAAGAAACGTCTATAAAAGTTCAATTTTTATCATTTATAAATTAAAACATCTTTAAAATTTTAATGCTTACAGTTTGTAAAAAAATCATTGAAATTTGTATATTTACAATTTGTAAAGAAACACCTATAAAAGTTCATTTTTTCTAATTTCTAAAGTAACATCTTTAAAATTTCACTGCTTAGTTTCTAAAAAAAAAATGTCAGTGTTTACAGTTTGTAAAGAAACACCTACAAAAGTTTAATTTTTACAGTTTCTGAAAAAACATCTTTGAAATTTTAATGTTTACAATGTTTTAAAGAAACGCCTACAAATTTATAAGTTTTACAGTTTATAAAGTAACATCTTAAAAAAGTTTATTTTTTACAATTTTGAAAGCAAAATTATTAAAATCTTAATGTTGACAGTTCAAAAATGTGTAATTTTATTTAATATGCTCAAGTTAAAGGCAAAATGTCAATTGAATAAAAAAAAATATTGCAAAAAGACGTAAAATTTCAGCATTTTTACAAAGGGAGTTTAGACGACCCGTATTTCACTGATTAAACGAAAAAAATGGACTAATTGATAATATATTTTTTTAAAGATTGGTGGCGCAATTTATAAAAAATTTATTGGCATTTTTTTAATGTTGAAGTATCTGAATGAATTTGATATTTGACTTTTTCTTCTTCATTCTGATTAATATTTTCGTTTCCTTTGGAAATCGGTCAGAAAATTCTACTCAATTTTCTCAAAAAGGCCATCGTTTTATTGATGTTTTAAATCTTTTCTTCGTTGGTACTAATTTGGTTGAAAAATTGGATTTATTTTTATGTTCCATTTGAGAAATGATGAAAAAAAAATTTGTAAGCACTTTTATCTATCTTTATTTTTTTTCGAAATTCACGCTAAAATATGAATAAAGTATATTTTTCTTTAGAAAGTAAAATATTATGGTGTGAACAGATTTTTTCAGCTTGTAGATTTACATATTAAATTTTGCCTAAAAAGTATTAGAATATTTTTTTGTTTTAGGGGAAAAAGCAAGTTACAGCCGACTCTTAATATTTTCGCGAAAATTGCTATAAACGTCAGATGGATAAAAGTGCTTAGAAACTTTTTTTAAACGTTTTCTAGTAGAAAAACTTTGCTCTTTTGACTTTCTTGGTACTTCGTTTTGTCATTACAGAAAAATCGAATTTTAATTTTTTCATAAAAATATTAAATAGATTTTATTGAGAAAATTGAGTTGAAAAATATTTAGAAAAACCGTCATTATTATGTCAGTTTTTAAATTTCCCGGTGAATTTTGAAACTTGAACAAAAAGATCTATCAGATTCAAGAAGAAAAAGTCAAATAATATTTGTTCAGAATTTTTTCTTTAGATTCTACTACCCTACGGTCGAATTTTGTGCAAAAAGACGAAAATTCTAAAATAATTATTGTATTTACCACGTAATTTTTAAAATTAGAAAAAATATTTTCATAATTATTCCTAGAATTTATTAATTTATTATAAATAGTTATTTTAAAAATTTTTGTTGTATTTATAAATTTGTTAAATCTTGCGAATTTTTTGGACAAAGTTTGACCTCAGGGCAGAATCTAGGGACAAAATTGTAAAGTTACTTTAACAAATTATTAAAATACTGTGGGGACTTACGTTTAATGTGAATCCAGGAACATTAAAAAAGATCAATTTTTTCAGTTATTCCAATTTTTCAAAAACATCTTTTTTTTTGCAATGTCGTTTTTCAAAATTGACATATTTCTTCGATTTGAGCTTGTATCAGACACAGAAAGTTATTAATTTTCGCTCTATAAAGAAACAGCTTTAAAATTTGAATTTTTACAGATTGTAAATAAACATCTGTAAGAGTTTCATTTTTACAGTTTCTAAAGCAACATCTTTGAAAATTTAATCTTCATCGTTTCTGAACTAACATCTGTACAAATTTAATTCTTACCATTTCTACAGGAGTATTTATAAAATTTCAATGTTTACAGTTTGTAGATAGAAATCCCTAAAAATTAAATATTTACCATTTCTAAAGCAACATCTTTAAAAATGTAATGTGTACAATTTATAAAGAAAAAACTTTAAAATTTAAATATTTACAGTTTCTAAATAAACATAATTAAATTTGTAATGCTTACAGTTTCTTAAGAAACAACATTTAACTTTTAATGTTTACAGGGTGTAAAAAAAAATCCATAAGAGTTTCATTTTTGCAGATTTTTAAGCAACATCTTTATAATTTAATGTTTATCGTTTCTGAAGAAACATCTGTAAAGATGTTATTCTTGAAATTTCTAAAGGAGCATATATAAAAGCTAAATGTTTACAATTTGTAAAAAGAGATCTTTTAATATGTAATGTTTACAATTTCTAACGAAACATGTAAAATTGTAACTTTTACAAATCTTCCATGAACATCTTTGATCTTTAATATCTACAATTATTAAAGAAACACCATTACAATTTTATTTTCACAATTTATAAAGAAACAAACTTAATCTTTTAATGTTTCTATTTTGTAAAAACGCATCTATAAAAGTTTAATGTTCACAATTTTAAAGAAAAATTCAAAAATGCAGTTTTTAAAGTTCCTGAAAAACGAAGATTTCATTGTTTACAGTTTCTAAACGGACAACACAACCATTTTATTGTTTACAGTTTCCTAATAAACATCTTAGACTTGTATTGTTTACAGTTCCTAAAGAAAAAGCATTAAAATTTCGATGATTACAGTTTGTTAAGAAATATCTATAAAAGTGTAATGTTTACAGTTCCTAAAGAAACATCTATAAAGGTTTAATCTTAAATTTTCTAAAAAAAATCTAATTTTTACAGTTTCTGAAGGAATATTTTTTAAACTTTCATTTTTGTAGTTTCTAAACAAACAACATTAACATTTTAATGTTTACAGTTTATAAACATACAGCGTATAAAGGTTCATGTTTACAGTTTCTTATTAAACATCTTAGAATTGTATTGTTTACAGTTCCTAAAGAAACAACATTAAAATTTCGGTGATTACAGTTTGTCAAGAAATATCTATAAGTTTCATGTTTACAGTTCCTAAAGAAAAATTTATAAAGGTTTAATCTTACATTTTAGAAAGCCAGATTTAATTTTTACAATTTCTAAAGGAATATCTTTAAAACTTTCATTTTTGCAGTATCTAAACAAGCAACATTGACATTCTAATGTTTACAGTTTATAAAGAAACAACATTAAACTTTTAATGCTTTTAAAGAAAAATAGTAATTAAATTTTGGTGTTTACAGTTTCTTGACAACATAAAAATTGTAATGTTTACAGTTTCTTAATGAACATCATGAAAAATGTATGTTTACAGTTCTTAAAGTAAAGCCATTAAACCAAAAATGTTTACAGTTTGCAAAGAAATATCTATAAAAGATTAATGTTTACAGTCTCTAAACATACAGCGTAAAAAGGATTATGTTTACAGTTTCTTGATAAACATCTTAGAATTGTATTGTTTACAATTCCTAAAGAAACAACATTAAAATTTCGATGATTACAGTTTGTAAAGAAATATCTGTACAAGTTTAATGTTTACAGTTCCTAAAGAAACATTTATAAATGTTTAATCTTACATTTTCTAGAGAACAATTTAATTTTTACAATTTCTAAAGGAATATCTTTAAAACTTTCATGTTTGCAGTTTCTAAACAAACAACATTAAACTTTAATTGCTTCTAAAGAAAAATAGTTATTAAATTTCAGTGTTTACAGTTTTTTACTACATAAAAATTTTCATTCTTACAATTTCCTAATAAACCTCATTAAAAATCTATAAAAGTTTAATGTTTACAGTTTCTGAAGAAACATCTATTATTTTAATTTTACAGTTTCCAATGAAAATCTGTGAAAAATTAATTTGACAACATAAAAATTTTAATGATTACAGTTTCCTGATGAACATCATTTAAAAATGTATGTTTACAGTTCCTAAAGAAAAACCATTAAACCAAAAATGTTTACAGTTTGCAAAGAAATATCTATAAAAGATTAATGTTTACAGTTCCTAAAGAAACATTTTTAAAGGTTTAATTTTACATTTTCTACAGAAAAATTTAGTTTTTACAATTTCGAAAGGAATATCTTTTAATCTTACATTTTCCGGTATCTAAACAAACAGCATTACCATTCAAATGGTTACAGTTTATGAAGAAACAACATTAAAATTTTAATGCTTCTAAAGAAAAACCGTTGTTAAATTTCAGTGTTTACAGTTTCTTTACAACATAAAAATTTTCATTCTTACAATTTCCTGATAAACATCATTAAAAAATGTATATTTGCAGTTCCTAAAGAAAAAGTATTAAACCTTAAATGTTTACAGTTTGTAAAGAAACATCTATAAAATTTTAATGTTTACAGTTTCTGAAGAAACATCTATTATTTTAATTTTACAGTTTCCAATGAAAAACCTGTGAAAAATTAATTTTTACCATTTCTGAAATCACATCTTTAAAATGCTAATGTTAAAATTTTGTAAAAAACATCCATAAAAGTAAAATTTTTATAGTTTTGAAAAAAGTATCCTTAAGAAATATATGTTTACAGTTTCTAAAGAGTTTTTTTATGTTAATATTATAAAAATTAAAGCACCTTACCAACAGCACGAAAAACAGGCGTGTAGTTTTGAAGTTATTCTGGAAATTTGTCAAAAGTAGACCTATAAAGCCTGTAAATGTCCTAAAATTTTGAAAATCCACTTCTGTAACAAACCCTGGTTAAGAGTTACAGTCTTTAAAGGCAAACGAAAGATTACATGTTCCGAGTAGCACATTTCGTTTTATTGTTAATAACCGTCAAGTACATAGATCAGTTTCCAGTTTATTTTTTCTCTCGCAACAACCCAATAGCGCTTTTTTTATAGATAATTTTGTATCTTGAAATGTGAAGCAGTTTGAAAAAGTTGTGTCTCATGTATTCCAGGTTACATTTTGTTAATTCGAATTGTTAGATAATAATGATTATTGAAAAGAAACGCTATGAACCGCCAACATTCTGTACCAGAACTTTGATAAGTACAAAACTTGATATTTTACCGTCGGTATCAATTAGGAATTCCTTTTTTTCATGTTATTTATTTATTTAAAATATTTGTGCGAGAATAAGTAATCTGATCGCGAAGTATTAAAATTACATTTTTTATTATTACAATGTAAATCAATTGAAATTCTTTTCTTTCGTTGTCAAACTTCTCTGGATTAATTTATTCGCTAGGTGTAGGTCTTTTTTTATTTTTTATGTTTTTTTTTTTATTCACAATGAGATTGGTCAGTGATTTTGCGTATGATTTTGAAAAAGACTACAGAACCCGATAAGCTTCCAACGAAAAAAGGAAAATAGATTTATATCCAAGACCCGATAGTTTCGCTACTGAATAGAAAATAATATAACTGGTACTGAGTACCTTTGTTAAAATCATACACACTGAAACGGAAATTCTCGACGTAGAAAGATTTACTGCTGCTCCAAATGTAATGCTACACATGCGTCTTTATATTATATAATTATTATTTTTCTTATTAGATAGTAACAGTTACAATAAGCATATTTTTACATTGTTCCTAGTATTCAATTGTAAATGTCTCTATCGTATTTTTCCTCCGAGGAATATTATTAAAAGTCAGTAATGAAAAAAATGTAAAAAAGCGCGAAAAATAAGTGAAAGTGTTAAATTACTTATTTCATTTGATTGTACATTTTCACTTTATGTATTATCTTCTTTTTTTAGAAATTGTAAAACTTCTAAAAGTTACAAAAAAAATCGAAGAAATTTCTCAAACATTGTCCAATAGTAATAAAATCAACACCATTTTTAAAAGGATATTATATTATTTTATTCCTAAGTCCCTCTTGCAAAAGGTATATTAAATAAAAACTGAAAAAATTTCAAAAAAATCCATGAATTTTGCGAATTCAGAAGAATTAAAAAAATTCTGTAGAATTTTGGGTTAGTTCCTAAATAATTCCAATGATTTGTAAAAAATATTGGAAAGTCTCTTAAAATCTTTTAAACCCAGGGAAATCTCTTATTTTTTGAAAATTAATTTGAAATCAATGTAATTTTCTAAAATCCGTGAGATTCTATGAAATTATCAGGATATTTTCTGAAATTTTACAACACATTGAAGTACAAAGAAAGCTTTTAAAATGCTTTAAAATCATAAAAATTCTTGAAAACCCAGTAGAATTTTTTAATCTTTTGAAAATGCTTTGGGATATTTTTAAATGTCATAAAATATATGAAATCCTTCGAGGTTCATTTAAATTATTGAAATCTATTAAAAATGGCTTCGAATCTTCTAAAATGCCATCAAACATTTCCAACTCTTTGAAATCTGTTGAAATCAATTGAAATTTTTATGTACTCTAAAGTATTCCAAATATTTTAAAATTACTTTAAATTTTTCGTAGCTGTTGAAAATTTCTTAGAATTTTGAAAATACTCTAAAATATTTTCAATACTTAAAAATCTTTTCCAATTTTTGTAAACTCTTGCGAATTTCTTAGAATTAAAAAAAAAACTTTTAAATATTTCTCATCATTTAAAATCTTTTGTAATTCTAAATATTCCAATCCTTTGATTTTTTTATTAATTATTTTATTTGTTATTTCTTTGATTTAAAAATAGCCTTGAATATTTAATATCCTGTGAGAACCTTTCAAATTATTGAAATCAATAAAAAAAATTTGTGGAATCTCATAAAATACCCTTGCAAAATATTTTCAATACTTTAAAATCTTCGGCAATCACTTGAACATTTTTGAATCTTTTGAAAAGTCCTTGGAATTTTTAAAAATACTTTAAAGTATTTCAAATCTTTGAAATGACTTTCAAATTTTTAAAGATCTAGAATATTACTTGGATTGTATTAAAACTCCCGAAAATATTTCATATCATTTTAAAAATATTTTAAAATAAAATCCAATTTTTAAATCTCTCACTCATATTCCTTGGAGTTTTTAAAAACACCTCACATATTTCCAATCCTTTGTTTTTTTTTATTTTTATTTAATTTGTTATTCCTTTGACTTAAAAATAGCCTTGAATATCCAATATCTTTCAAGATCCTTTCAAATTATTGAAATCAATAAAAAAAAATCATTGGAATCTTGTAAAATACCCTTAAATAATTACTAAAAATACTTTAAAGTATTTTAAATCTTTTGAAATCACTTACAATTTTTTAAAGATCTTGAAAATTGCTTGGATTGTATGAAAACTCCCGAAAATATTTCAAATAATTTAAAAAATATTTTAAAATAAAACCCAATTTTTAAATCTCTTACATATTCCTTGGAATTTTTAAAAATACTTCAAAGTATTTCAAATATTTTTAAATCACTAAAAATTTTTTAAAGATCTTGAAAATGGCTTGGATTGTAATAAAACTTCCAAAAATATTTCAAATCTTTTGATAAATATTTTAAAATAAAATCCAATTTTTAAATCTCTCAGATATTCCTTGAAATTTTTAAAAACACCTCACATATTTCCAATCCTTTGATTTTTTTTATTATTATTTAATTTTTTATTCCTTTGACTTAAAAGTAGCCTTAAGTATTCAATATCCTTCGAGATAATTTTAAATTATTGAAGTCAATAAAAAAAGTCCTTCGAATCTTGTAAAATTCCCTTAAATATTTGCAATCCTTTAAAATCTTCGGCAATCACTTGACAATTTTTAAATTTTCTGAAAATTCCTTGGAATTTCAAAAAATACTTTAAAGTATTTTAAATCTTTTGAAATCAATAACAATTTTTTAAAGATCTTGAAAATTGCTTGGATTGTATGAAAACTCCCGAAAATATTTAAAATCGTTTGAAGAATATTTTAAAATAAAATCCAATTTTTAAATCTCTTACTCATATTCCTTGGAATTTTTAAAAATACCTCAAACATTTCCGATCCTTTGATTATTTTTTCATTATTATTTTATTTGTTATTTCTTTGATTTAAAAATAGCCTTGAATATTCAATACCCTGCGAGATTCTTTCAAATGACTGATATCGATAAAAAAAAAGTCCTTGGAATCTTGTAAAATACCCTTGAATATTTTCAATCCTTTAAAATCTTTTGAAATAACTTGCAAATTTTCAAAGATCTAGAATATTGCTTGGATTCTTTTAAAGCTCCCGAAAAAATTTCCAATAATTTAAAAAATATTTTAAAATAAAATCCAATTTAAAAATCTTTCACTCATATTCCTTGGAATTTTCAAAAACACCTCAAATATTTCCAATCCTTTGATTTTTTTTATTATTATTTTATTTTTTATTCCTTTGATTTAAAAATAGCCTTGGATATTTAATATCCTTCAAGATCCTTTCAAATTACTTAAATCAATAAAAAATTCTTGGAATCTTGTAAAATACCCTTAAATATTTTCAATCCTTTAAAATCTTCGGCAATCACTTGGTAATTTTTTAATCTTTTGAAAATTCCTTGGAATTTTTAAAAATACTTTAAAGTATTTTAAATCTTTTGAAATCACTTACAATTTTTTAAAGATCTTGAAAATTGCTTGGATTGTATTAAAACTCCCGAAAATATTTCAAATGATTTTAAAAATATTTTAAAATAAAATCCAATTTTTAAATCTCTCACTCATATTCCTTGGAATTTTTAAAAATACCTCCAATATTTCCAATCCTTGATATTTTAATTGATTATTTTATTTTTTATTCCTTTGATTTAAAAATAGCCTTGGATATTTAATATCCTTCGAGATCCTTTTAAATTATGTAAATCAATAAAAAATTCTTGGAATCTTGTAAAATACCCTTAAATATTTTCAATCCTTTAAAATTTTCGGCAATCACTTGGTAATTTTTTAATCTTTTGATAATTCCTTGGAATTTTTAAAATATACCCTCGAATATTAAAAATTGTTCGCGATCCTTTGAAATTATTGAAATCAATAAAAAAGTTCCTTTGAATCTTGTAAAATACCCTAAAATACATCCAAATCTGTTAAAATTTCTTAAAATAAATCTTTAAAATAAATCTTAATATTTTAAAAAATCCCCGAAATATTTAAAACTTTTGAGATCACTTGAGATTTTGAAAAGCTTCTGAAAATTTCCTGGAATTTTTAAAAATACCCTCAAATATTCAAAATCCCTCAAGACCCTTTCAAATTATTTAAATCAATGAAAAAGTTCCTTGAAATCTTGTAAAATTTTTGAAAGCTCTTGAAAATTCCTTTAGAATTTTAAAAATACTCAAATATTTTCAATTCTTTAAAATCTTGTACTATTTTTAAAGCTCTTGCAAATTCCTTGGAATTTTTAAAAGTACTCCTAACTATTTCCAATCCTTTAAAATCGTTTGAAATTTCTTAAAACTCTTGTGAATTCCTTGGAATTTTTGAAAACTCTTCTAAATGTTTCAGAACCTTTTAAAACATTCTAAAATATTAAAAATCCTTGTTATTGTAAAATACCATAAAATATTTTAAATCCTCCAAAATATTTTAAAATAATTTCCTTTAAATTTTAAAAATACCCTAAAATACTTCCAATGTTTTCAAGTCATTTGAAAATTTTCAAAAACTCCTTACAAAGTCCTTGAAATTTAGTAAAGCTGTGGCAAATTCTTTGTAATTTTTTAAAATACCCTTGGATATTTAAAATCCTTCGAAATCCTTTTCAATGATTGAAATCAATAACCAAATTCCTTAGAATTTTTTTCAGTACTCTAAAATATTTGAAATATTTTGGAATTGCTTGCAAATTTTTAATGTTCTTGGAAATGCCTGGGTTTTTTTTTAAATACCATAAAACATTACCAATTTTTTAAAATCTTTTGCAATTTTTTAAAGATCTTGAAAATGGCTTGGTAACAAACGAGAATAAAAATCGAGATATTACAGCAAACTTGTGCGAATAAATTTTTTGAATACAATATACGAGCGCATAAATAGTGCAACTTGGGAGGCGCTAATACTCAATAAATATAAAAAGGGCGCACGGACGATGTCACGGATATTATTGTTAGAAGTGCGACCAAAGTGTGTGGTACTGCGATTGTAGAAAGAATATCTGCTGATGCGTGGCGAAATATATACCCAGATTTATTCGAAAGGAAGCATGTCTGAGAAAGTTGAATATCAAAAGTCTTAACGACGAGGAGAGAAAAAACTTGAAAACGATTGCACGGGCAAAAAGAGGAAAGTAAAACTACTAGCCAAGGAAGGCAAACATAAAATCAAAACAGAAGCAGAGAGGGAAATTCAAAAAAAATTTTGAAGGAAGCAAGAAACTGTTTTATAAATGGGCGTTGACGAATATGAAGGGAGGTACAAGTACAAAGTTAGTCAGCATGAAAAATAGCAAGGGCGAAATGCTGCATGATAAAAATGGGATGCTATACGCTCTGAGAGACTCTTTCAGGGAATTATTGAGAGGCGAACAGGTTCTAACACGATGCGTTAGAATACCCAGTTGAGAAAGTGTTTGCCTCTTGGTTTAGGAATATAATTAAGAACTTAAAGAATGGATAAGGCTGCTGGAGTAGACAGTATTAACGCTAAAATGCTTAAATATACGGTAGTGACTACATACCTCACAGACTGTGCGAATGGATAAATTTATGTATCGAGATGGGATAAATTCCCAATAATTAAAAAAAGGCGTTTGTCCCAATATACAAAAGAAAGGGTGATAAAAGCAACTGAAATAATCATACATATAGCTATCAGCGTATTAAGCACCCATAGTAAACTATTTTCAAAAATACTTCTTCATAAGGTAATGAAAATAACCGAAGATAAAATATGCAAAGTCCAAAGTGGTTTTATGTCACCTTAAAATTTTACTTCGAAATCTTTAAATAATCTAATTTCATTACATTTTAAATGATTTTGAAACTTTTTTCGAAACTTAATAAGTTTTTTTAAATGAATAAAATTCTTTTATTCCATTGTTGCTTGTGGGCTCGTGAAAAATTTTCTAATAACACACCGGGAGGGTTCCACACTTCTCATTAGTGTGGGATATTGATAGCATCATTCCAGAGATCCTTTCCTTCTTGGCAGAAATCCCTCGGAATCGTTTTCGCATTTCTTCAGTGGAGTGCCGTTTTCATCACTGTAGAGGTGCCTGCTGTTTTTTCTGCTTTAGTGCCTGATGATTGTGCACTTTCTTTATCTCCCAACCAAGATGTGAGCATCGTCATCAGCAGTGCGGTAATACCACAAATCGGCCTCGTCGGCCCTCGTCATCTTGGTTGGATGTAGCTGGTTGGGTTGTCTTTATCAGCGCCTTTGGCTTCTCCCTGTTTCTTGAATTCATCTTCACATTCCAACCAGAATGTAAGCATCGTCACCAGTAACACTCTAATGTCGTGGAACGGGCTTATAGGCCTTTGAACATCCTGGTTGAGTTTAGCAGGTTACTACTGTCATCTGTGGCTTCCTCAACGGTGTTGCCTCCCTGAATGACACGTATCTCATAGACCCCGGCAGATGGTCATTCCGGGACCCTTGTAGCTCGCTGCCCTGTAGCTAAAGCCGAGACAGTGGTAGCACCGGAAGACCTCCATCTTCTTACGTACGCAATAGGACACCTATCCCAGATTCAGATATCCTGCGTACACCAACTTGTCGCTACATCCTCGGACAGCCCAATGAAGGCCTTCAGAGTTCCTCTGAAAACTTTTTTTGTGAGGTTGACCCCTATATTTGCAGCGAGCTGCTCGCCAAAATTACTTCTGCCAACAGCCTTGATTTTCTTACCATCTCTTACGGGGTCGAGGTCAAAGACCTTGACCTTAGTGTGAGGGGCAAGCTCCTTCACGCATCCACCTTCACCAAACAACCCTTCTATGGCAGCGGACAGCTTTTCTCTGCCATTCGGTGCCGGCCCAACCTCTACCAGGACCTCTTTACTTCTCGTTTCCCTGACTCTCCAGATTTCAACACCAAGTGTGTCAGGTTTTACCCTTTGTTTGAAATACCTCAGGATCTTAGCGTAACTCGAGCCGTTAGCCGATTTGATTAGAAACGCCTCGGGTCCAGCTCACCTCGGTTTCTTCTTCTTCTGTAATTTGAGTGCAGATTTAAGTACTCTTCCCTGCTCCTTTTTGGGATTTTAAGTCGTTGGTGCCGTAAGATTCTTCAACTTCGTTCCCATAATGGGTTGAAGGAGTTTCCACGACATCTTTCTCTGCCGGGATTCCCCTGCTGGTCACTTTTCCTCGCCCAGCCTTCTTCCTTCCTTCATTAACTCTCTTGGTTACTTTTTTGCTTACCCAACGTTGTTGATCTTCAAAATACCCCTCTAGAAATTAAGCAATCATGTTGAGATATCTGCTAAGACGACTCGCATTGCTCACTCCATTTCGGATTTCAAGGAATATCTTCCTGCTTGACCTACAGACAGCCTCCATCTTACTATTTACCGACTGCAAATCTATCAGGAACTCCTTAATCTCTTTCAAACAATAAAGAAGCTGGTGCTTGCCCCACCTAGCTTCAGATAAATCCTTTTTCTCCATGAAGCTCGGCTCCTAGGTGTCATCCAACTGTCCGCCCAACTCCAAGTAACCAGCACCAGCCATCGGGGCTTGAACCTGATTGGAACCGGCGAAAAGATTGCTGCTCTCTTGGGGTACTGCGTTTTAAAGAGACTTCCTCATCGTCGGTTTGTAATTCGGGGTTCCTTCCCCTAGCTGGTCTTTTTCCGTCCCGGGTATTTGATTTTCCCGGTACCACTCAGATCTGGGAGGCATGCCCTTTTCCGCAACCTGAGGAGGCGCTCGATAGGGACCAGAAAGCCCACACTATACTATAGTGTGTACTAACTTGATGTTACTTTCTTCACGCAAACTTCTAAACTCCTTACAAATGAACAGTCTTCCATTTTTCCTTCTAATAGACTTTTCAGTCCCAATCTTGAGAATATTGCGGTAAGATTTTGAATTGTGACACTGGATTTGTTTTGTTTTAAAAGATTCGTTTATTGTTATTTGGAGCAGTAATCTATTACAATGAACACTGTCTGTTAGTTAGGTACTGGGTCCATACGATCAAGAACTAAACATTGTCAAGGTCTCTCGGAGAATTTGTGTCGCAACATAGGCGGTGGTTTGTTCGGCTGCCTAACTATAAGGCTATCTCTGCATTTCTCGACAATATTCTCGGCTTCCATGTCGATTACTAGCCACCATACCTTAGCTCCTAATCGTCTTTTCATACCTGTTTCACCTAAGGGACCCTTCATCACTATTTTGTTGCTTCCTGATATCATTGGTTCCAATATTGAATGCTTCATGTAAAATTGGTAAAATACATTTTTGTCGTTTGCTTCCCAGGAGTCCTGATTAATTTTCTCCACGGCATTTTTTATCTCAAGATCCTCTTGGCTGTGTTTGCAATGTCAAAGATACTCAAAGCCCGTACCCTTCTTTAATTCACGATAAAGACATGTTCATCACTGTCTTAGTCAATTTATTTTCCGTTCCCTAGCTTACATAATTTAGATATGGAATCCGCGATAATTGATTTTTCAGATTCATAGATTATTTTTAACTTGAAAGATTGAAATCTGAAGACACTGTGACTCTTGACTTTTGTCACACATTTGCTCTTACTAAGATGAATGTCGTAATCACAAAATACTGAGCTCTTCTTCTAAACATTTGTCTTGTGCAGCTTCTGTATTACCGAACACAATAATATCGTTTAAATAATTTAGGCAGTTTTTGCACGATAATAATATGCCTTCTAGAATCCTTTCAAATATTTTGAATGCTGAATTAAATCCCAAACATTTGTTTGGGATGTTTGTTTGTCCAATTCTATCTGGTGATAAGCCTACTTTAAATCTAGCCTGAAAAAGTAGTTGGTGTTTCTCAATTTAGTCATAAATGATCAAAAGTAGGTAAGGTCAATGTTAGTTTACGCAATTTGGATAGGAAAATAGACATTCAAAATAAATACGAAATTTTGGTTTGTCCAAAGAATAGAAAAGGATAGAGGTGGATAAGTGGAGGACTGATTTAGATAGAAATACTGGGATGCTAGAAGATAAGTCTATTTTATATTTTACAAGAGATAGAAATGGATTCACTTGGACAGACGAAATTTAATTTAATTTTAATTTAATTTAAGATTCAAAAGATTATTCAAAAGAATGGAGGTGATTGTAGATTGAAAGAAAGATAGAACATGATCAAAGGGATAGACCTGGAATCAAAATGGATACATCGGTTCTTTCCATTTCAATTTTAAAGATAGAAAATTATTCAAACGGATAGAGACTCTATCATTTACTTCCAGCAGGGAAATAACTATTTAAACATTAACATTTTGATGAAGTCCTCGCCAGTCTTAACATCGTTCCAAAACAGCGTTCCGTTCATTTCCAAAATTGGCAAACACATGCACCGGTATAGCCGTAACCCGGAATGACCGGAACACCAATCATAGAGCAGCTTCGACAAGAAAAAAAGTCCCTTCATGTCAAAGGTGCCCTGTGATTGGTGTTCTGGTCATTCCTGGTTACATCCATTCCGGTGCATGTTTTTGACAAATTTGGAAATGAACGGAACGTTTTTTGGCTCGAGAACATGGTTCCGCAGGTTTCCACAGTAGGTTTCTGAATGGTTAGCGCCTCATTTCGGCCATTCCGAGATCTGGTCGTTCTGGTGCATGGACTGTAGGCTTTAAGGCTATGTGACGAGTGGATCACGTGACCAGATTCCTACCTTACCGACCCTTTTTTTATTTCCTAATTTATTTTTACAAGAAGCACCACATCGAGTTGAAAATTTGGAATAATAAATAAGAAGCATTAAGAAATCTGGGCCTGGTCCTACATTGTAATAATGATGAAAAACGTAAAAAAAATTATTTACAAAAAAAGTTTTTTTTCAGATTTATTAATCTGGTCACGTGATCCACTCGTCACATAGCCTTAAAGTTGAATTGAACAGTTATGATACTTTCAACTGTCTCATGTGACATTCGATTATGTTCATCACTGCGCTATCGGAAAAAATACATTAGCAATTGGCGTTGGGCCCAGGGATGACAAACAAATATTAAGCTACTTTTAAAACTTCCGAATGGGACGCAATGTTTCTGTTCGCAGTAAAAAAATCACAAATGTTGGAAGTGGAAGACTTTCCAAAGTACTATTTCTCATATCATTCAACTTTTCTTATTAAAAAACTTATCAAATTTATAAATTGATGGAAAAAGTTTGTTGTCATCCATTTCAACATGTTTGGCCGCTAAAATTAAAACAGTTTTTTACATTCTCATCCCAATGAGAAGGTATTGGTTTTATGTCAAATTTCACTTTGTCAGTTTTCATCAAATCTTCATTTTGCTTCAAATTGCTTATTTTTTCTTAGCTATATTGGTTAAAAAATAAAATATTTTTAAATGAGATTCAAGGAATATTTCTTTTTGTTCGAAAATATTGTCGTATGTAAGTGATAGAAATTCATAGAAATTTTGCTCTGTAAACTTACTCCTTTTTTAATTTCTCAAAAATAAATTTATAAAAAATCCTTTCCGCTTCTTATTTATTCTAAAATACTTTTCATATAATTAAAAAAAATAAATTAGAATTAGACAAAAAGTTAGACAAAGTAATGTACATATTGAGTCAGAAAAAACGATTTTTACCAAGCTGTCTGTCAGCCTGTCTGTCTGTAGTCTGTATTCTATAGGCACGATAACTTTCGAAATATCAATCAGATTGGATTCTGCTTTGTCACACTTCTTTAGGGCTTAAAAAGACAGAACGAGTTCGTAAACCAGCAATTTTGGATGAAAATTCAAAAATTGAGCGCATTTTCAAAATATTGGAGAGTATGCTTTTCATCCGAATGCCTTTTTTTTGTTAGAATTAAAATTATCAGATTTTTCTAAATACAAAAAAAAACAAAATGAACATTTCAAGCCAAACAACGCATGATATGAAAAACAGTAAAAACAAGAAAAACGTTAATTTTTTAAAGCCCGACAAAATTATCATGACAAATTTTTGAATTTTGTCGAAAAGTTGAAAATTAAAATTTTGCTCATACAAAAAAATAGTCAAAAATCAAAAATTCCATTTTGCGGTCAAACTATGCAAGATACGAAAAAAAAAAATCTACTAAAATTGCGCGCCCTGAAAAGATCTACAAATTTGTCCTCAATCACATTTTGATTGGACGCATAGTTTTTGTTTTTAGTCGTGAAAAACATTAAAGCTACAAAAATTAAATTTTTCGAAAAACGACACAAGGTTTGTGAGGAACAATAAGAAAAAGAATTAAAAAGCAGATTTTGTACATTATTTTTTAATATCTGAATAAGCGCTGCCAACCCGAGGTACAGAAACAACTATAATATAATATACATTTGATTTGTAGAATTAAATCTAATGTAGAAGCATGAGCTACATGATGAGAATGTGTTCGTTAAAGCCGAAGGAGCTTTAAGGAACTTACCTTTTAGGGCGATATAAATGCATTATCGAGTGCAAAGCGCCAGTCAAATATATTATCGAGCGCGCAGCGCGAGAAACAGCAGTCGCGCGCCCTAGGCGCGCACAAGCTTGCGGGAGAAGCGAGCCGCGCGCGCAGCGCGCCATGCGAGTGTGTCGGCAGATTTTTTTTCAACTGATTTATACTTAAGCTTTTTTCTAATTTAAAGTCAAGCCACTTGAACCCTTAAATGCCACACGTCAAAAAAATATCGATAAATGCCACACGGGGGCCATTGGACCCCAGCGTAGATAACTGTAAATAATTTCTCGAGTTTTAAATATACTTACCTAAAACTTATTGTGGATGTTCCTGAAAGCCTTATAAACAATATGCTTTTACTCATTAAAAAAAATTCAAATGTTTATATAGTGAAAAAAATGCAATAAATAAAAAAAGTGGAAAACAGGCACTTCGCATTAAAAATTATATAGTACTCCAGGATTCGGACTAACTATAGATGGCACAACGAAATTTATTTGAAGCAAGCATTATAGAAATATTGGCGATTGAAAAAGCCATGGGGTCCAATGGACCCCGTGTGGCATTTAAGGGTTAAAAACTGAAATTCAAGAAGCGATGCAGTCCATTTGGCCAAGTATATGCTTCCGTTCTTTGATAAATTCGTCGCAAGTTTTGTCTTTGCATTCGCTTCTGATTTTATTAAGTTGATTTGTAACCATGTTATCACATTCCTTAAGATGATATTTAGCCTTTAGAAATGTGAGCAAAATTTAGGTTTGTATAATAAAAAACGCGAAACATGATGAAAATCATAAGAAAGCATGACATTGCACAAAAAATCAGGGCGGTCAAAAAAAGGAGGACATGCCTTGCTAAAGCAGGTCGTCTGCTCACCCTAAGTTAACGAAATTTTTGATGCCTAATAAATTAGTATACCTCCTACATAATTAGACACAATACTTTATGCGTATCATTTTGTAATTGATCTATTAATCAAAGGGACATGCTACTACGCCTTACTAATTATGCTTTTCAAAATATATGACTGAGTATAAGCATTATAATCGAACAGTCTAGTATAAACAGAATGAAGTTGAAGTCTCCTTTCAATACTATGAAATGGACACCAAACAATATGCACGACTCGATACTACCGATCATGATATTAAATTGGATTATGGGTCTAAGTATTTGGGAATACCCTTTTGGAAAACCGCGACCTGTGCTCACAGTTATCTACGTTTTAGTAGTGAATAGTTTTTACTGGTTCCTTGTTCTGAACGCTCAACGATGGGTGGAAATTGAAAATTTAACGAATACAGGCAGAACTATTTTTTCTATTATTATATATTTTAATATGATTATCGCAGTATCTTCGATTATCATTGGCTGGTGTTATTATAAGGTATGCATTACGTTTCTTATGATAAACTTACTAAGAAAAATATCCGACAATAAAACGAGTTGGTTCATATAAAAGCAACAATGCTATTACTCAATCAATACAAATCTTATTAAAATAACCAAAACTGAGATTTTTAGTTTAACGCAATTATTCCTGGTTAAAAGTTTTAAGAACTAAATCGTTTTCCTGTCTAAACCAAACCTTGTTCTAAGACTGTTTTCCACTTTAATTCATAAAAGTTTAGAACTATTTGTACATTATTACGTCCGTATACTAATTGGGAATTTAATTCTATTCAAGACGTTCAAGAATGTTATTACCAGATTGGAAAATTTGGATGTAGCATTGGAACATTTAGGCCTTCCAAAGAACTATCGAAAAATTTTCACTAAATCGATTTTAAAAGTAGCATTGTGGATTCTTATAGTTATAGTTCTTTTGTTAAATGACCTACGGTTTTTAAAACCAAAATTAGGTTTGCTGAAATCTCTTCACATCACCTACATATTTCAATGTCCACTTCAACTTAATTCCATTGTTGATTTCACCTTCACGTCACTTGTAAAGTAAGTTCATTTCAATGCAAAACATAGAAATTTGATCAGATTAATGACAAAAAATGTAATCTTCTTTCAAATACAGAATCATAGGAAACAGATTTGAAAATATTAATGTGCTTTTAAAAAGACACTTGGAAAAAAGGCCAGAGCCACAAACTGTTGAAGAATTG
The DNA here is from genome assembly GCA_010014905.2 of Druon quercuslanigerum. NCBI lineage: Eukaryota > Metazoa > Arthropoda > Insecta > Hymenoptera > Cynipidae > Druon > Druon quercuslanigerum. Next base: position 23,540 of record JAAAKG020166024.1, read on the forward strand.
TTCCCGAAATACAACAGAGTAAGTGCTCTAGTTATATCAACCGAATATAACGACATATTAGAAGATAGGCAATCGGATAAACATTTATTGATAACAAGTCGGTGAGTAATTACATTTTGTGATAATCAACATTTGTAATGAATTAATAGTATCAAATATCAGTTCCTAAAAACTGATAAATTTTTTGGGTGTAGTCCCAAAAAGCTCTTACCTCTAATTTTTTTCACAGCTCGCGTCTCCATGCATTAATTTTAAAGCCCTGATTACGAGAATGATCATGACAATACGCGCAAATATCGCTTTCTAGATAAAAACTAAATAAAACTACAGTCCAAATTCTCAATAATGCCGCGATCGGTCTTGTAGGGGAATAAATTTTCTCGGAATAGGGTCACTGTCACGCTCTCGAGCGCGCACGAATTTCGGAAGCCCTTTCTCAATAGTACCACCCTGGCATTAAAGCCTTGTTCAGAAGTAAAATTTTGTTATGATTTTTTACGGTAAGTGGCAAAAACTTTCTCCGGAAGATGATCTTTTTAGTTATGAATTTTATTATTTTGTTGAAAATTTAACAAGTCTAAAACTATTTAGTTTTTTAAAAATTCGTCTTTTTGGGTTAAAAATTTAGCTATTTTCGCGAAAAATTAATCTTTAGTTTAAAATTCACATTTTTTTGCTGATAAATCAACTGAAATATTTTTAGAATAAATATTGTTATTAAAATTTAACTACTTCCTAGAAAATTATCTTTTTCTTTTAAATTTCTATTTTTTGGTTGAGAAGTCAATTGAAATCTTTTTGGGTAAAAATTCAAATATTTTTTTTTTAATTGGTCTTTTTGACTTAAAAATTCACCCTTTATATTAGAATAATTATTTTTCTTGGACAAAAATGCAACTGTTTGGTTTAAAACTTAAGAATCTTTTTAAAAAGTCATACTTTTTGGTTAAAAATTCTTCTTTTGGTGTTGGAATTTTGTTTTTAGAAAAATTTCATTTTTAATGAATTAAAATGCGACTGTTCGATTAATTATTTTTTTTAGGTTCAAAATTCTAATTTTTTGTTGATAAATTAAATAATTCGCAGAAAGTCTACTTTTTAGACAAATTATTATATTTTGTTGTTATAAAGAGATCTACAATCTTTCCTGGATAAAAAGTCAAATACTTTTTTGAAATCTGTTCAATTTTTTCATTAAAAATTATTATGTTTTGAGAGAAATTGTAACTTTCTTGTATCAAAGTGTCACTTTTTAGTAGATAATTTAACTGGTTTGTTAAAAATTCATTGTTTTTGGTAAAAAATTCGTCTTTTTGCTCAATTTTTTTTAAATTAAATTTTTTTCGTTGACTATTTTTAACTGAAAATTCAACTATTTTTTCTGAAAATTTGTGTTCTTGATTCAAAAGTTTATCTTTTTAGTATAAATATTTTTTATTATTATATCTTTAGTTGAAAATTTAACTGATTAATAGAAAAGCCTTTTTTGGTTTGAAATTAATTTTTTAACTGAAAATCTAACTTTTCCATTTTTTTAAGATTGATCTTTTTTAGTTGAAAATTCTACTTTTTTATTAAAAAAATAATTTTCTAGATTTCAAATTTCATGTTTATTTCGTAAATATGCATCAGTTTCATGGAAAATTAATTTTTTTCTGAAACCTTCGCGCGGCATTATTGAGAAAGTCGGATCCGAACTTTGGGCAAGTAAGGGAAATCACAGGAGTGGGGGTAGACCCCGAGCTCGCATTCGTATTTACGGCACTATTGAGAGTGACACTATTGAGAAGCTGCTAATAATCATAATTTTTTATAACTATCTTTTCTTAGATAATTATTAGAAAGTCGCGGTTTTATCAGAATTTTTCAAATTTTTCCCCATTTTTCAGTAAAAGTGAGGCAATAATTAATGCAAGTTCTGGATTTTTTAACTTTGCTTTGGCTTTTTAGTTATAAACAACTAATAAATAAACAGTATCGAGAATGAATTTAAAACAAAATGTCAAGGAATAATTAAAAACATTATTTAATAATTAATCATTAATTTTTAGGAATTTTTTAAAATACATAAAATTGTTTCTTCACTTTTCAGTTAGTGAGGCAATATTTAATGCAAGTTAATAAACAAAAAAAAAGAAGAAACAGAAAAATAGAAACAAAACCAAAACAAAAAAATAATGGCTAGAAACTTTCAGTTTATTCTGAAATTTTTAACTTTGCTTTGAATTTTTAGTTAAGAATAAATAATAAATAAACAATAAATAGAGAAAATAATTTTTACATTTATGGCACAACGACACAAGTTGCAGTAATTTTTATTTTAATTAAATGCCCATTTTTTAAATGATAAAAATAAGATAGTAAAAATACTAATGCATATCATGAATGGTAATAATATAAGTTTATTGAAACAAATATTAAATTAATCATTAAAATGGAGATTTGTACTGAGATGAACATAATGTTGAAAAGTTCGCCTTTCTGAACGAAATCGAGTGCAAAGCACGAGATTCCTGATGAGAATGTGTTCGTTAAAGTCAAAAGAGCTTTAACTAAAGAGAATTCACAATCACCAAATGACAGTTTTCGATGCTTGGACCTTTGATTTTAAAAGGCTTGCGCACAAATGTGCGCAGCGCGAGAACGAACAGTCGCACGCCATAGGCGCGCTCAAGCTTGCAAGCCGCGCGCGCAGCGCACTACGAGAATGTGCCCGCGCAGCGAGCAGATTTTTTTATTGATCCTGAATCTGAAAAACAGGTTTTTACGATTGAATTGGCCTCTTCAGCCACTATTATTCGTAAAGAATAAAATTAAAAATAAAAAAATTTCGGAAAAATGACAAAAAATACGAAAAATGAAAATACGAAAGTTTTTTAACCAAAAAATATCTACAAATATTTTATAAACTCTGGTCACAAATCTAAAATAAAAATAAAAAATTATCTCTTTAAAAAAAGGGCACAAACTACAGTAAGATTTTATTTAACAAAATTTTTCACATAAATTATATTTACAAATTTTCTTAAACCCACCTTCCGCTAGGAAGCCAATTTTTAATTTGAATCGTGAAAAATAACATTGAAAATAAACAAATTAAATTTATGGCAAAATGACACAAGTTGCAACAATAAAATGTTTAATAACAATTTTTTTAATATGATGCATATTATAAATTGTAATAATATAAATTTGCGGAAATGTCCTACATTTTTCAGGATAGCTAAGAATAAAATTTAATGCAAAATAAGAAACAAATATTAAAAGATATAAAATTATAAAATATATATATATAAATATATACATTATAAGATTTGTACAAAATGCAGAAAAGTTGGCATTTTGGACCAAATCGAATACGAAGCATGAGACACGTAATGAGAATGCGTTCGTTGAAGCCGAAGGAGTTTTAACTAAAGAGAATTCACAATCACCAAATTGCAGTAGTCGATGCTTTGACCTTTAAGTTTTAAAAGGCCATCGCAGAAATGTGTATGAGAAGTACAAACTTAATGTAAATGTTATTATTTTTTTTAACAGCTCAAAAGTCATAGAAAATCTAAAAATTTCTAAAAAACTCGCAAAAACAGTATTTTTCAAATAATTTTCTATTTTAACTTTTATAAATTATTAACTCACCAAGTAAAAATTGGACAAAAAGTAAATAATTTCAGAATTAGGCGCATCTATCTAGCATTCATTGGGAGAAGACAGTTATAATCAATACTAATTTATTTAAACAATCATGGTTCTTAAATGTCATTAATTATTACCTCGATCTAAGTGACACCCCAATATGTGCAATATGTACGAAAATTCGAGAAAAAAATGGTGGACCACCCTATACATAATATTTGAAAAGATAATAACAAATTAATATTTTAGAAATTATGCAAAGCAAGGTTAAATTAATTATTATAAATTATATCAATTGAATTTTATAACACTATGTGCCAGAAATCCTACGCAGCTGGTGCACCTATCCATTATTTCATAATTACATGGCTGGCGCTGCATTAAATATTTAAACTTTCCATGAAACGTTTCATTTTCATAATAAGTAGGTATGACCAACATTAGCATTAATTTTTTTCAGATATCTTCACATGGAATTATCGAATATATCCTGGGAATTAAATTGGATTTATCAAAAACAAATGATGATGGAAATCGTAGCATATTTGATTATATTAACAGGCCTTTCATATAATGCGTTCTCTGTCATTTCTTTTTCTATTCAAAAATTGAACGCTAAAATTTTTGAAATAACTCACGCGAGCATTTGGATTGTTATGTATATGTACAAATTATTCAATCTTACATCTACTTGTGCCAAAGTTAGTCTAGAGGTAATGATTTTTTATAGATAATTTTGAAGAATTATGAATAAAAAAAAATATGATACTTTTAAATTATTATATTTGGATTCTCAAGATATCCCAGGGTGGTGACTTGACCGGGAAATCGGGAAATTATCGGGAATTTACTTGAATTAAATCATAATTCATTATTGAAATATTATTTATTTTTTTATTTATTTATAAATTAAATTAGTTGTTTGACAATGCATGTGAAAAATGCGTCTTTTTATGTCGAAAAATAATTTTTATAGTTGAAAGTTTATCATTTTGGTATAAAGTTTAACGATTGTTTAAAAATTCTTTAAAAATTCAAGTAAAAATTCAAGATACTTAAATGAGATTAAAATCAAATTTAAACCTTTTCTTAACGTCCAATAATCAAGTTAATGTAAAAAATTCCTGAAAATAAAATCAAGAATTTAACGACCAAATTTGGACAAC
>JAAAKG020166035.1:0-28341 GCA_010014905.2 Druon quercuslanigerum
AACCTCAAATATTGTTAAATTAGTTCAAAACATCTGGCTTGCGAAAATAATTTTTATTTTGGAAAGATTTTGAATCATGATTAAAAATTACTCTGATTAACTTGCAAAGTGATTTTGAAGTCATTCAAAAAATTTGTCTGTTACTGATTTTATAATTTATAGAGATTTCTGGTTATTTTAAATACACTCAATTCTTAAACGATTTCGGTCAGGGTTTGCATTGGCCTTGATCCCGAATAGGAAGAGTCCAAACGTAAGCTGTCAGGCCCGCATACATCACTTCTGTTGGATTGGGACGCATGACGCAGCCCCGCGGCTGCTTTCATCACGGAACTGTGCATACCATCAATTCTAGGAATATTATAAATCGGAGGTTTTTATATATGGAGTTGAGTGTATTTTATTTAAAAATTCTGCTCAAATTTACAATTATATTAAACGCGAGATAACTAAAGGTGTTCATATTGCAAAATATATCTGGCATATTCTAGAAAATTCGAATTTTGAGTATTTTTTTTTATATTTTTTCCAGCGTACATTAAAAACCCATATGAAACAGTTATATATAGTTTATATATAGTGGACAAGGCAGTGATATTCTTTTTTCAGATAGACATTTTTCTGTAGAAAACAAATGAAAAATATTAGTGTTTTGTCCACTATGCATAAAATATATATAACTTTGTTATCTGGGAAATAATTCTCTGCATCCTTATCTTGAGTTTCCCTACTTAAAATACTGCAAAAACCTATTGTGGTGTGAAGATAAAATATCCTCATCTATTTAAATTAGGGAAATTCACACAAATTAATAAACTGACATGCATTAAGAACTATTTGAAAAGTTGAATATAAAGATTATTTAGAAAGTTACAATTAGAAATTTTGTAAATAATTCAATAAATGTGAAACAGTTTAATTTTTCTGCAAATTCGTCTCACAATAATAATAAAAATAGAAAAATTAGTTAATAAAGTAGAAGTTTACACTATTCAGGAACAAGTAACCTTTTGTATAATGCAACCAGAAAAATTATTTTGAAAAGTGGTCTCGTGACGAAAAAGTAAACATGGTGTGAAGGAATTTGACACATAAAACGTCAGACATGCTACTCATTAAGTCTTTTTTTGTTAATGCCGATTTTTATGAATAGCAGTAAAATATTTTTGAATTTTTGTCGAAATCGAACTTAATTTATTTCCAATAAAACTGTTGAAATTTGGAAGTTTTCATATACTTCGTCTATCATAAAGACTGTAAAAGAGAATTCTTAAATTTGTTAAACCTCAAGGTTGTAGATATTAAAAATAGTACAACTTTTCTGGATTGAAGCAAAAGATATATCTGATTTGAAGTTAAAATTTTCTATCTGAAATTTCTTAAACAATTTTTATTAAATCGAGACAAAGCGGACTTTCTTTTAAACTGATTTTATTTTGAAATACCTTCAAGTAGTTGTCATTTCTGCTGATGAGATAGTTTTGAAGATAATTTTCAATTTTCATGTCATCCGGAACCCCCATTAAATATTTCGGCTTAGTGATCTGTATTTTTTACAATTTTTAATAAAAAGTATCTTTAAATACTTTTTTAAGATAAAGCACTTATTATCATGAAAAACTTAATCATAACAACTAAACTTTGACTAACTTAACGGTAACGGACTTCAATAGTGACTTACTTCAGCTTGCTTAACTTAACCGTGACTAGACATAGACTAAATTCAGCGAATGATTAACTCAGTCTTATCTAAATTGGTAATTACACACTCAATCTTGACTAGCATAGTCATACCTAACTTAGTCATGAATAACTTTATTATGACTCACTGAACCTTGACTTGCAATTACGACGGATCGCTGCAACGGACAAACGGACACCCGGAAAAAAGTATGAGGTTTTCGACATGGTTCTATAAAATTCTAAAAAATCATCTCTTGTCTCTCCGCTCTAAAATGAAAAATGAGCAGGAACACAGTATGTCCCTAACGTTCTGGACAAGTTCGACAATTGGACATCATCTAACCCCATGGGAGGTTTTTCCAAATTTCACAGGTTTTTTCCTTGAAGGTGGATGTGTCGACGCAGGTCGACCTCCATGGTGGAACCGTCCACATGGATTGGGATCGACGTGCAACACCACTCTATTCAAGGGAGGACATCAAAGAACAATACTGCATCACGAGCAGACAACTAGACGCTGTCGAAAAATCTGGAGGTGGTATTTTTGGGTGCCTTACCAACAGAGGACCATCACCTTGTAGTTCAACAAAAGCGTCCATTCTCTCAGCCTGTGTTCGAAGTGCACCCAGTGATGAGAACCTCTGTGATGCTGCACCTTATCCTCGAAAACCTTTGCAGATCATGCACCAGCAGCCTTACTCGACCTATCCCAGGGGTCTGAATCGCTACAAAGCTGACGAAGAAGAATGGGTCGAGACTTCCTACTTTCGGCGTAGACCAAAATCCTTCTGCACTGTTTCTGATCCTAAAAGGTAAACAGAAGCTTTAACTTACTAGGGATTAAAAACGTTTCCTTTGGTCATAAATGACAAGAGGCCGGATCATAAAAATGGCTTTTTATGAATAATTTATTAAATCATACTTACTTTAATATGTTAATATTTTTTAATATGTGCTTTCATCTATAAACGATAAGTAGTTCAAAGATTTTCTAGATTTAATACAATATGTATTTTTCAGAAATGTATGAGACTTTTTCCTATAGAAGTAGATTAACTTTTTTACGGCATAAAAGGCTCCCAATTAATTATTTAAAATTTTTGACATTGTTGATTTTCTAGAAAAGTTAAAAATAATAGTTGTAGTGTTTGCTGAAATAAATATTCTAGTTTTTTAATAAAATTTTCATTATAGTTATCTAGATAGTATGTTCAATTGGCTTGAAGAATGCATACCCACATAGAAATTGTTTTTTTTCTTTAGCTATGGATAAATTATATGCACTCTTGGTCCGATTATCTAGTGAAAAAATAATGGAAATGTGGTAGAGGAATTGAGAATCTAAAAACAAAACAAATAAAATGTGCATTTATGTATTTCAAGATCAAATCCAATTTTGCACTTCTATTTATAGACAAATGGATTCACTAAATTTATGCAATCAATATTTTACGAACAAAAATGTTTTGCGTTTAAAAAAAATCTATTTTGAAGGGAGGATTCACGCATAGTTTTTACTATTTCAAATATAGATTTGCTAAAATTAATTCAAGGTACGAAAAATCATTGATATATTTTTCGTGAGGTTAGAATTTACAATATCTACATATTCAGCCAATTTCAATGTGATAAATGCGAGATAAATAGTAATAATGTCCTCAGCCTTATGTACAATAAAACGTATTGTTAGTAACATGAAGAACTCGGTTCAATTTAGCGTAGGTCAAGTATCGTTCTTTTAAATTTTCACATCTAATTTTCACATATAATGTTTCATTTAAGATATAATGATAATATTCTTTGATCGATAAAGCTACCTGTTGAATTGTGTAAACTAGTGGATACAAGGATTCATGTACTCACACTTAAAACCTCGAATAATAGGGTAGATAATGACAGAAAGGATAAGAGATTTAAAAATGTATTCAAGTCCACAAAAATTATTCAGCCGCTCTGATTAAAAGTCGAAATAAAAAAATTGACCGAATATACGTACAATAAATATTTGAACAAAGGAAACTATGGATGCATATTTATTGGCATTTAATTGATACCTTCCGGGTCTGGACAGGGTGAATAGTTAGTATCTTATTTTCATTAAAACTACGAGAGTCTATGATTACTAATACATGCAAGAGTGACAGGGTTGTGGTTCGTTGATGGCTTACCTCGCAATAGTGGTTTTCCCTCACTTTTAGCCCCTGAGTGTTGATTACACTGAGGTTTCGGTATAGCTTCTGACCTGTAGCAGTCTAACACCAGACAATTTACGAAAGGAAATAATTCCTTATGTAACCATAATACTAATTATATTATCTTTTAGGGTAAAATTGCCCTAATATTTCTTATCTTATTTCTGTTAGTCATACGTGTTAGGAAATAAACCTAAGATTACATGAAGATGGATCTCGAGACCTCTTGAGTGGAGAGGGTGTATAAGAGAAGTGCTATTTGAATTTTCTATGTCATCGATCAATGAATATCCACTCAACTGATTACCGCAGATAATATGCCCTTCTTTTAAAAAATATTCTTGAATAAATCATCGAGATTCAATAAATATTGGAAATTCTGGTTCTGGGAGTTATTTATCAGAAATGAAGATAGTACTCTATCAAAATCAGCTACGAATTATATCTACTAGAAATAACAAAATGTGTTTAAAGGTTGTTTCTAGAAACCTTTCTCATCATTGTTTTTCAGCTATTCATTCCACAAATGAAAAGCCTCAACAAGCTGCCTCTATTCGGGGCTTTTACCACTTCATTTGGCTTTCAAAATAGTCGCTTGGCCTTTCTTACGACCCTTCTATCGATGGACTAAAGCGTCTTAAACCTAAAGTCAAACATGCTCTCTAATTTTCAATGGCATTGTCTATTTACAACTTCCGAAAACCCTGTAAACTAATTTTTATTTGACAAGGATTAGTCCTTAATAGAATAGGTGGGGAAAAATCGAGGGTATATAGAGTTGGGTTTCCTGTGATACAGCACGCGCGGATCACCGCGGTATTGCAATAGTCGTGTGGCTTTCACAATTCCCGAGATAATGCCAGTCATATGTGCACTATAGAAACTCGACATAATGGGGGTGTAGAGCGCGAATCTGCGTAATAAAAAGTGCAGTGAATGAACTGACGGGAAGAGATGCTAGAATTGTTGCAGCACCACTACTAACAGAGATGCATGACATTGGGTGTAGTTGAAGTTCTAGTTGAACAGTTATTAATGTTCATCGATCGCTTAGCTATGCAGCTTGCCTTAAGAAGTACGTCAACGCTTATAATAATTATGATGATAATAATAAAAATTGTGATATTGATGATAATAGGACGAGTCCTTGAAGTGGTAAAAAATTTATGATTTTTAAGTTCTTTGCAAAATTGGCAGATATATTCCATTCTTGGAAATACTTTTTCCATCCATTTGATCCAATGATATCATTTTATCGTTGGTATGTAATGTGTTTATAGTCTCATGGTTTAAATATATTTCATCGATGCAAATTATTCAAGTTGTTTCGTTCATTCTTACAGTGAAATAAACTTTCCCTTCGATGTTTCATTTGCTACTTATTTCATAGATTTCATCCCTATTTCTCAATGTTGTCTTTCATCTATATTATAGTTCTAATCAGTTTCCTTATCATTATTTCTTGTGATCACCTTCTTTTGACCATCTATGCATTCTTTCAATAACCAATTTGCTTCAAAAAAAACCTCACTAGAATCGGCTCCATCAATTTAACATATTAATCCAAGAAGCCTTCTTCTCTTATTCATCACATAGCGTTCTTTCCAATGCTATATTACTTCCTTAAATCATACAAATTATTCGTTTGCATCTAGACAACAATCCCATCTGTCTAGTTTCTCCATCTAGTCAATTATTTTTTCAATATATCATTTAATAATTCTATAACACATCGGGCACCTTTCTCATCAATCATTATATCTACCAAACTTTTGTCTATGACCTCGTCCAATTAATTTTAGCTCTGTTCCTTCCCTTTATCTCATATAATCATTTCATTTACGTCATACTTAAAATAATTCATAACTTATCCATCATGTCCAATTGTATCTTGTTTTCTAATCGATCTATTTCACCTCTTCTAGTGGTTTCCTTCCCAACCTCACACATACTTCCAATTTGGACTTATATAAATCGATTTCGATTTAATTCGCACCATCTACTTAACAAAGTATTAATAGACACTTTTCTCATATTCATTCGTTTTGTATAGTTAATTTTTTCCCTTTTGGTATTGTCTCTAATAGTTGACAACTACATTGTACAAAAAATGAAATCTACCCATTTCGCAACGTTTTCGTGCGATTTACTAGCTCAGTTCGATACTTGGGCATTTTGTGTGTGTCTTATCCAATATTTCACCTATTTTGTCGGGTTGCCTAAATCGCCTACTTCAACTATCCTATTCATCAAACTAGTTCAATTTTTCTATTTCTTTACTTTATGTTATGAACTCGGTGTCTATTCCCGTCATCCTTTATCCATCAATAAACTATCATTCTTAGGTCCATTTAATTCCAAAATATCGAGCACAAGCGCATTCTTTCCTTTTCTTTCCAAAATTTATATTTTCCCAGGTTTTTCGCGTACCCATTTGATTGATTCCACCAATTCTATACTTTAATGTTCAAAGTACTCATACCATATTTTCCGCCAATCCATCCATTCTGTCCATCTATACCAATAAATTTATCCTTTTTTCTAAAATAATCATACCATATTTCCCACCATACCATCCAACTCATTCATCCCCACAAATTCCTTTTTTTAATTTAAAAATTATTTATATGATATTTCCTACCAATTTCAATCTTACTATTTATCCATCCATAACCTCCAATACACCTATGCATACAAACATTTTCTAAGAATCATATTCCACCGCTTATCCCATCCATATATTCCTCCGATTTCGTCCAATTTTACAAAATTAATGTGTTTTGTCCATCTATTCAGCCAATTCTATCCTTTAATGTTTTTAAATATCATTACCATCTTAGCAACAAACTTATACGATCCGTGCTCTTAATTTTTATCTGACTTGTTTAGCTTACTATATAAACTAATCCAATCCTTGATATCTTCAATTCTTCCATTCCATTTTCCAATAGCCAAATTTAATCAAAATCCTTGAGATTCACCTTCTAAATACTCTATTTATCTCATTCACTCCCTTTTTCCATCCTTTCCATCTATCCTTTCCGAGATGTATGATATTAAACCTAGTCCATGAACTATTAATAATGATTATCGACCACCCATATAATGTGTATTCACAAGCATGCCTAATATAATTATAGCCATGTCAACTATGACAATATTAATCGTATATATAATAGTTTTTATATTCATAATAATAGATTGAAGCCTCGTACTATATCTATTATCACAATTGTCACTTTCTAAATAAAGGTACAACTGGGTCCCGGAAGATGAAGAGTCGACCAAGCTAGAGGGACCCAGGCCAGTCATATCTCCAATTCCTCCAGCATCGAATACTTCTTCCTTGCCTAAAACAAAACACGTTAGCTTTGCGAGGTCACACACGCTGACCTCGTTCGACATGTCTCGCAACAGAAGTCCTCCGAGACCCCACAATCAGGAACGACTGATTGATTCGCAACCGACCATGCAAGGATCTATGTGTGCTACCCTGCCTACAGCACATCCCTATCCTGCAACCGAGCCACGAATCCTCGTTCTTGGTAGGTTAAATAAATTTAATAAAAACGCAGACAGCTTTTACTCCTTGGAAACGGAAATAGAGCAAGAGGAACGAATTTCTTGATGAATGGTTATTGATACTTTCAAACTTCAGATAATCATGTTCTTTACTGATCGACTACTATCCTACTATTCACCAGCAATTAGCACGATACTAGGCCATTACTGATAACTGTTTATTTAAAAAATCATATTGGGCCTATCTTGATAAATGGTAATGACTCACTATCATTCACATTATTATTTTATACCAGCCCAGTACTGAAAAAATATATATAAATTCAAATTATCGCTCTAGAAAATGTAGTGTATTATTTTTTTGAATACTACTAGTATAAATTTTAATTTTTTATCAACATGTATAAAAATTTGCGTGACCTTTCCAAAACCTAACTATGAGATACCGATATAAAAATATATTCGTTAAAAGAACAAATTTAGTATTGTAAAAGGAATTAATAATATTAAAAGATTCTTATAAACCTTTAAGGAAATATGAAAACGGTTGTTGGATTTTTTAACTTTTCATTAATTTTCCAGTTCCTCTAATAATAATGTACCCTCTTTTAATGTACTTTTATCAACTATATTCCTCGAGGAAGCTAATGTGACACTGCTAAAATTACACATTGTCCTAGAAACAATTAGGGATAATAATCTACATTATCATGTAATCTACATGTGCAGAAGTATAAAAGTTAATGAAAGATAGTACTTGTTGAATATGCAAAGGAAGGGTGGCTCTAGTTACCTCCATCATAAAAGTTCTCTGATTTTATTTTACTTTAGTGAATAATACTGAATTACGAGCTCTATTCAAGAAATTTTCTTACCTTTTTTTTATCTTTTTCAACATTTTCATTTAATTATAAACATTTTCTAATTCAACAACCTTTTCTAAATGTAAAAATATCCTGAAGGCAGTACATAAACACCAAGAAATTCTAAAAATTGAAAATTCTAAATATTTCCAAAAGTTCAGTTAAATTAAATATTTATGTCTGGACTTTTTTATTTGCATTTAGAAAAACAGCCAAAACGCGGCGCCATGAAAACTCAGGCGACACAGACGGAAGTTGCGGCAGGTTTACGGAGTCGAGTGCCACCTGTGACTTTGAGCCCTAGAACAATTCATCGTGTCAAAATGGTATCGCAAGGTGCCCAAACGAATGGAATTTGCAATGGAAGAAAATTGACGAAAAGCTACTCAGAAGCTGGCCAATTCGGATCACCATTGGGGCACACGAAAGAGGAAGTAGAGCATGAGCCTCTGCAAAGGACACAGAGTGAGGAGCCTCCAAGGTCACCTTTCATGGTTGACACGCCACCTCGGTCCCCTGGAGCACCTCCTGTCAAAGAAGAATTACAAAACGGAGACATCGACAGAATTCTAGATAGGGTGAGTCTTTATCATTCATGTATGCCAATGCATTTCTTGTCGAATAATAATTAAAATAATTTAATGGTATATGATCAGAGTTAAGGATTTTAAGTCTTGATGACATTTCTTACATCAAAAATTTTGCTTATAACATAAATTATAGTCATTGGTCTAAATATTGCTATTTTGGGTGATTCTTGTTGTTATAAGGGGAAAATAACATTTAAAGTTTAATTTAGCAAAGTGTCTAGGAACATCGTAAATATTTGTTCTAAGCTTTCCTAATTTCGGTGAACCTGGTCGCCATTTCCAATTTCCCTGAGCTCACTGAAGATATTTGTTCTACGCTCGCTGAATGTCGATGAACCTCGAAACGGCCCTAATTGCAAAGATCAATTTTTTTAAACATTTCCAATCTTAGAGCTAATAAATATGCTCCATATAGTGCGGCGGCTCTTGTCTAAAAAATTACTTTATTAATTTTTAATCTTCTGAGTTTAAAAATGTCGTTATGAATATAATTTCTATTTTTTCACTGTTCAATTTAAAGTTCCATTTCTAGTTCTCTTTTATAAACTGCTTGAATGAAGGTTCAGGACTAAAATTGAGAATTTTTTTTAAACCCTAAGGATATAGAATGTGCCATTTTTTGGCATAAAAAAGAACATATTTTTTCTTTGTATCGATTAGGAAGCCCTAGTTCTCTGAGAAAGAAACTACAGGAAACCCATTACTAACATTCACAAAAAAAAAAGTTTTTTTGCAAAATATGAATATTCCCTTACTCTCCTGTCTAGTTCCTTTGAATTATAAAAGTACCTCATGCCATTTAAAGAAGCCTAAAAAATGTCCAATGTGGAAAAACTCAAAAATCCTTTTTTCTAAAGACATTTCACATTTTCATTTATAATTCTTTTAACCAAACTTCTTATTAAAAATCGGTTAAAAATGTAAATAATTTTCCTGATAATTTAAATTTACTTACCCTAATTTTTTTTTGATTTCATGGACATATATGTTTAATAATAATATTTCTATTATCTACGGAGGATTATAAAGCAAACGACCTCGAGCAAAATGTTGAGATCAAAGTCTGGAGTCGCTAGAGTGTGTGGAAACGGCTAGACACATCATGCCACATTTCAAATATACTAGGGCTTTGAGAGCTTTTTTCAGTTTAAAGGAGCCTTGAAGAACAGAAGATAAAAATTGTTAAAAGAATTAAGACTGCAGAGAAAAGAATTCATTAAAAAAATCTGTATAGTTCAATCAATTATTCATGTAGCTAATCATCGCTAAGATACAAACCGGCTTTCGTCTGTTACTCCAGAAGAGTTTTTGAGTTTTGAAATAATTTTTCTTTTAAATATTTTTCAAAAACCGTATATATTTTTAATATTCTCCCTTAAAGAAAAAAAATTAATTCATCTGCACAAGGATCTATTTAATAATTAAAGCTTTATTGTTTTTTTTATTTTTTATTTTTAGGATGATCAAGAAATTCTCATAGATTTTAAACCAGCACCGGTCTCTCCTGATGCTAAGGCAATGCTGGATAAAATAGCTAAACCAATTAGAAGGCTTATAACACTCCAAAAAACGCTATCTGATGGAGAAATTAGGGTCGAAAGGCGAGAATTAATTGGAGAAACAGGGGAGCCAAGTTACCCTCACACGTGTAGAAGAAATCATCAAGATCTCTGGAATCGAAATATGCGTGCTCCCGTCCAATTTTCATCTACTCCGGATGATTTGTTTTTAATGAAGGTGACCTCTCCGACAGATGAGCCCTTGGAAGAGGTAAATTATTTTGTTGCATGAAACTAAAATTATTATCAGTAATTTTATAAAATAATAAACAACTCCAAACAAAAGGTATATTTAATACTGCTTACGAACCGTATGCCTTGCAATGTTTAAATTCATGACGTAGAACTTTGTCATATAATTACTCAAATTTAAATTTCCTTTCCTGATAAAAGTAAACTTTAAAGGCTTTAAGCTGTAATCGTTCGTTTTCTCATTAAAAAGCCAAATTCAAAGACTTCAAGTATATTAATTTTTTTAAACTTTCAAGCCTTAGAATTTCTTTTCTTTTAAATTACAATAATTAGAAAATATTATGGTAATATAGATTATAGGCATTTATATATCAAAATAAATTCCTCGCTTTAGGAATTTCATGAAAACATTGTTCGTCGAGGGCTTTATCATAAAAGAAGGGTTTCTCTCGAAGATGGAGTGCAAGTTACTTGCAGCAGTGAAATTTTATTTCCAAGATCTCTTCCTACTTCTCCTACTTCTCCGGCTGCTATTGCAGGTAAGAAAATGTATTTGTATTATTATTGTAGAAAATTTATTTGTATAGAGTAAAAGAAACTTGAATAATCAAAAATTGGTATTATCTCTTGGCACTTGTAATCTTAATTCTTGAAAAAATATTTTCATTGAATATCAAAATTATTGATATTTTCACCATAGAAAATAATTCGTTGAGATAATTTTTAAAAAAGTATTCAAGTATGTTAGTTGATTCGAATATGAAATATTAAAAAGTAAATGAACCTCAATTGATGAACCGATGATGATCTGTTGACTTTGTAACTCTAGGCAACACCAAAACGAAAATTGATTTTTTTTAAATATACCTCCAATGACTGATCATAATAACTTTTAAATAGATCTTATCTTTCAAGAGAGTCTCACAGATAAATTTCATATCATAACATTGCAATCGTGGTACTCAATCTCGGATATTACCCATTCGACAATATATTTCAGTTTTACTGCTACTGATATAGCCGAAGGGGTTTAATTTATTACTGATTGTGTGTTTATCTTTGCGATCGATACATCAATAAGTAACGAATTCAAAAAAGTTTTGTAATAGAAATATATACGTTAATCTATATATAAAATTAATGTAAGTTTTAGAAAAATCATTTTCCATAATAAATTGAGTAAACTGAGAAAAAAGGATTATATCATTAATGATCTTGGATTTTGAAACTTGGGACAGCAATATTTACATTTAATACCTTAAAATATGGATAATAATTTTTTAATCCTGGATCATAAAGCTTAATAGTCAGAATTTACGGCTTAATACATATAGAATAGTATAATCCACGTTTCACAGTGTAGTTCTGGAATTACATTCAATCCTATTAGAAAGTGGTGATGAATATAATATAACCAGCTAATAACGTAACCATAACGTGTTGTAACCAGTAGATGAAATAAATTGAAGATCATTCTACAATTTGAATGTTTTGTCAATAACTTTTATAACTGTCATCACTGCCGCATATTAAATCAACAATAATTTAATTAAAATACTTGAAATTCTAACAAATAGTTATACATTTAAAAAAAAATCGTTATTCCTTAATTTTAGCACCTTGTCGAGCCATTCAGAGTTGTAGAAGTGAATCTTCGAATCGAAATTTTTTGCACACTGGTCGCGTAATTGGGGTATTGTCATCTCCATTTGCATCGAGTGATTCTTTAGCCAATGATGGAGCGAGAGATCACAGTGACGGTATTTGGAACGAATCTCAAGCCACTGTACTGCAAGCTGATTCTTTAGCTTTATTAACCCCTTCTTCAAAAAGAAGACATCTTCTACTTCTTCAGCATCAACAACGATCTTCTATGGACACCGAAGCTCTTGATGTCGAAGACGAACTAGACATTTGCCCTTCTAGTCCACGAATTCGACTCGAGACTGCCACACCCGTCTTAATAACGCCAAGGTGAGTAGTATATTAAAATTTTGTTTGAAATAATTTAATCCAAGTTTCGCTTTTCAAACTGCTTACTTTAATGTTGATGATAATTTTTAAGTTTCTGAATTTTTTATTTTTTTAATGGAAAAGAAATCGAATAAGAGAGAAATGGATATAATGAAGTGTAATTATAATAGATTATAACAAAATCGGATAAAATTAATGAATAATTATTATAATATGTTGTATTATCCACTGTATGCAGGTTTTTCCTATCATTGCTGAATAAAAAAAAATTGAGAATAGACAGTGATAAGATTAGGCATAATTATTTTGAAATTCTAGGGTATAATAATATAAACCTTATTCTATATCATATAATCCAGTACATATAGAGTAGACATACGATAAAGCTGTTTCCCTCATGTCTAGGAATAAGAAAGGATAGAACTATAGGTATTTAATAAACACTTCATAAAAAAATATTCAATATCTTTTTGGTAATCTATTTCCAGCATCGAATCATCATCTTTAATAAGCAACGGTAGACCACGAAGTGGCTTTTTCCGTCGTAGTCCAGGCCTTCCTCATTCACAACCCCACTCGCAATCATCGAGCGAATTTGGACTCAGTCTAGCTAGAACTGATTCGGGAGGTCGGACTGACATATCCGAGACATCGACAACTGATGATTACATTACTGCCAACACATCCACTGGAACTGGGACTACTGGAACTGGAACATCAGCGACAACGAGTTCTTGCTCCAGGCCACCATTTTTACCATCTAGTGCCGCACCTTCAGCAGCCTCGACTACTGCTACAGCTGCTGATGGCAGCTCCTTCGAAAGTGCCAGCTCTATATACAGTTTAGCTAGGAGCGAGGTGAGCTTTTCTTCTACTAATCGATTCCATCGACCAATTCGGTAGAAGTAATTTTCCAGTTGCGCGACTTTATCGTCATTATCTAGATGAGCTAATCTTCACCCTTTGAGTAAGACGATAATAAAACTCTACTATGTAGTCTTTTTCTTACCATAGCGTCCACTTTTGTTATAGATTCAAGTTTTTTATCATTGGGTCATCATTAGCCTACATTCATAATTTCGGAAGAAAGCTGAGCATGAATATTTTAGTAGTTATTTTTTTAGTTGAAGATGAATAGCAGTTTATTGGGATAAGAGAAAATGGAAATAACATATAAATATTTTTATATTTGTAGGCAGTTGTCGAAGAACCTAGTAGTCCTCAACCAATCAAAGAAGAAACAGCAGCTCTATTTGGTAAAGAACAACCTCCATCACCAGCTAGGTCAACTACTAGCAGCAGCTCTGGCAGTTATGATTTAGAGGATGCCATACCTGCAGCAGTTCAAGAACCTTTCCAAACTGCTTCTCTTAGTGGGCATGCTTCTGAGGTTGAATTAGATCGCGAGGTAAGTACAAATAGAACATGAACGAAAATTTGAGAGCTTAAATGGAACAGTTTAAAACCTCCCTCTTATCTTAATTAGGAAGGTCATCGTTCATCTTCTGGAGGATATGCAGAGTCTCCACCAGATCATCACATGTGGACTGAAGAAGAGCGAAGAAAGAGGAAGAAAACCTTCACTCTCGATTTTCCCGGTGGCGAAGTAGACCCTGAACGCACAACTGAATTGATTTTAGATAATATGGATGTTAGCCCTACTGCTAGTCATCGTCATAGATCTAGAGGAAAACCAATGTCGACCAGAAGTCCTTATAGAAATAATAAAAGGAGAGATTCAGCTCAGCAGCAAATAATTAGAAGTCCTCAGAAGGAGGAATGGAAGGAGCAGACTGAAGATGGAGGCCATGTCCCGACTTCTGATGATTCTAGCTGTAGTCATCATTATCATCACGTTCATCATCATCATCATCATCGCCACAGGGAAAGTGGAGATGGAACACATCATAGGAAAACAAGGGAGAGTCCAAGAAGGAAAACTGGAAGTTATGTTTCTGCTAGAAGAAGAAGTAATGAGGTAACTGGGATGCTGGCTCTTCTTTTATTTTAAATTTCTTTAAAGCTTGTTGCGATTTTCCACCTTTCCTATTTTCTTCATTTTTAATCCTTTTTATCTTCCTTACTCCCCTTTAATTTTATTCTCCTGATTTTTTAAAGGATAAAAATGCAGCAATAACTGGTAGTTTACCAAGAAGAAGATCTCGTGCTGTCGAAGATGTGTGCTCCAGTAGGTTAAGTCCTGGAGGACGTTATCAACGAAGTCCTGGTCATAATGGACATACAACTGTCATTGTAAAATCTCCGAGTCCTGAAGCAAGATTAAAAGCACTGTCGGCTGAATCTTTGAGATCTGTTAGTCCAGGAAGCGACAGTGTTTTTTATAGTGAAGGAGGGGATCAACCTTTGGACACCCCTCATTGCCATCATTGTGGTAGAGAAGTGAGTTGAAATTTCTTTTATTTATAACTGGATCATCAGGCTTCTCTTCTTTATCATTTAAATAATATTTTTCATTCCTCTTTTCGTGCCCAGGTTCTTTTCATTGTTTTTATACTTTTTCTTTTCTTTCTTTACAGTGCCGCTCATTTTAAACAAATTTCTTGCCTTCTTCCCCTATACCTTTTTTTCTAACTTGCTTAAGTGTATTAGAGTCGTTTGCTGCCTTTACTTCTGTCGTATTTTGTAAAGACTTTTAACTTGGTCTATTTTCTTTATTTTTCTCGTTACTTTTACTTGGTTTCCTTTTCCCTATTTTTTTTCTTCTAAATACTGAGGTTCAGTTTGATATTTCTATGTCCATATTTTATTACTGTTTCCCTTTTTTAACTTCTGATTATTTCTTCTCCTGTGTTTCTTTCCACTATTTGTCTTTCTTTACTTCTTTTAATGTCATTTTTTATATTTCTGTCAATTCTTGCCCATTTTAAGATTCATTCTTCTTCCTTTTGTTTGTTTTTAAGGTTACTATTATAATTTTTTTCTTTATTTTTCTCTTTTAGATTCATCGAACTCTTATTTTTAATACTTTACTCTTCCCTTTTTCAGCTGTCTACTGGCTTCTGCCCTGTGTCCTGTTTACTTACTTCACCCCCGCCTCCCTCTCACCCTTCATTTTTTGAATATTTGTCTTTTTAAACATATACTTTTCTTAATCAGCTTAATTTTGAGAATTTCTCCCCCTTTTATCTTTAAAGGTTGCAGAAGATATCGTGCAGCCACCAGCCAGATTCGCCGATTCACCCGAAAGTCATAGAGCAACCCCAAAACAAACAACTCCCAGACTTTATAAAAAATTCGAAAAAAGGTATCGCTCAGAAGATCGAGGAGAAAGAAGGCATCATAGAAGCGTTGGAGGAAGGTCAGACGTCAGAGCAAAATCAGAAGAAAGAGGAGGAAGACCAAGCAGTCGAGGTTCTGTTGAAGATGGAATGAAAAGAAGACTCCAAGCTCGAAGTACAGACGCGAGTTTGGAAATTCTAACAGGTATCTTTTTTTATAAATTCGAACAATTTCTTTTGCTACTTAAAGTTTATAATAATATGAACTTTATTTTTCAATTTTTCGATTTTATTTTTTTTTATTATTATTCCATTTAGGTCGGGAAGACGAAGGCACTTACATCGAACCCTATACTAGCGGAGAGTGGATTTATATTGGAGATCTTGAAGAAAGTCATGCTTGGAAAAGACCAGACAGCAGAGATGGTGACGGCGAATTTCTAGAATATTTTTCCAAGGAGAGAAGAGGGTCTCATGAATCGACAAGCAGTGAAAAGTGCTTCAGAAAAAAATATGAAGCTGCAACTCGTAGGATGGTCCATAGAAAAACGAGTATAGAAATGTACAAGAGGATACAGAGGAAAAACTTTGGTGAGTACTTTGTTTACAAGTTCCACTATCGATTTTAATGAAATTATAATATAATTCTTGAACGGAGTTAGTCCCTGTGAACTTTTTCAAATAAGTTTTAAATACCATCAATGGACAAATGGATGTTGTTTGACCCGTTTTTTAAGTGCGCCCGAAAACCACGCTTTTTATGAACTAAATTTTCTTGTCATATTTTACTTGAACTTAAAGTAATTCACCCGATTCTTACAAACTTTGAATGAAATCGACAAAACATATTCTGTATGGTGTTCTAACACTAACATTTTTATTCATATGGTGTGGCTCATTTACTCATACGTATGTATTAGCTTGACGCATCCAGTTCGAAATAAATTTAGTTTATTTAATTTCGAATAATATATAATACTTACTTTATAGAAAAAAAACCTTTTTGAGATAATACTATAAAATATAAGCAGTAAATTATAAATTTGAAAAAAGTCATCAACATTTTGTGTCACTTTGAAAAACATGACAGCAACGTGTCAATTGTACGACATTTGTAGTTTATTCTGTGTAAAGATTGAGCCGTTTTGTTAAAAAAGGGTAAAAAATAAGTATTTGCTTATAAGAAATATTAAAATTATTAACATTTGAAGTCAATTTTAAAAATAGTACATCAATAAATCATTGGTATGATATTTTCAAGTGATTTGCTAAAGCACTGAGACTATTCATACAAAAATTATCAAAATGTGCAATTGTTGAGACATTTGACCATAGACAATTGACTCCATTTATGAAAAATAGTAAACACAGGTATTTGTTTATCACGATTGTTCAAATAAAAAAACCCTTTGGTGAAGTTATTAAATATGACAACGAGGAGACATCAAATAAACATTTCGAATTTATTCTATGGAAACAATGGAGCCTATTCATTCCGACAAGGTCAATCTATGTATTTGTTTACAAAAAATGTTTACATTATTGAAAAGAGTAAGTTTCAACAACTAATCATTTTAAAAAAAGACTTTTGTTTATTAATTTGTTTATAACGTCATGGACATGGACATTGACAAAAATCAAATTCCATTCAAAATTGACCTGTCGATAGATTTTTGCCCAATAAAAGTGGTTTTTGGCACTCTGTGGAACTGTAGAACTTTTTCGCTAGAAGTTTTTTATTACTGAAAACTGAATGCATAATTCATGCAATATCTTAAAGTAAAAATGAATAACTTTTGTTTAAACAAAATTTCTATACACCTTGACCAGTCTGATAAGGTCATAGAGAATATTTTTTATAAATGTGGTTTAAAAAATCTAAGAATGTGCTGAATTACGGCGAGTTGAAGTCAAAATAGACCAAAAATTGGTAATATAAAAAATAAGTTTTCGAGATTATTTTGAAAACGACATAAGCTAAAACTTTTTTCACTCGAGAAAGAAGATGTGCAATTAATTTTTCTATAAGAATATATACTTTTAAAATCAAAATTCTGAAAAATTTTAAAAAGAGGATTTCCAGCCTTTTAGCAAGCAAAATGTATAGGCTCTTAAAGAATCCGGCCTTTCAATCATAAGTCTATAAAACAGTTCTTGGTTGTATACAAAATGATAATTTATCAAAATGACCAAATAATTAATAATTTAAAAAAAATACTACGATCCATAATAAATCACCCAATTACTTGTTGGCCAATCTTGAGAACATTTTATTTATTAAAAAAGCACATATCTTTAAGAAACTTTACTTTTTTTAACTTTTTTTCAAACGAATTCTGTACGTTATATTGAGGCTTATTTTTAAAATATTAGTTTTTACCTAGCATTCCAAACTTGGAACCGACGATGATTGATGGCTTATCTAAAGATCCAAGGTTAAATTCTTTTTTACTAGTCTTAAACATGAGTCGCAAAAAATGTATTCATCTTTAAATAGCGTGTGAAGCATTCGATGGAATCGTGCTACTATCTGTCCTAAAAATTCAAATAACGCGATTTTTTACAGATTATAGAGAAAGTCTCGGCAGAAAAAATCTAAAAATATGGGACAAAGTACATGTTGCAGATGAAGGTTTTTCGTATATGGATACAGAGTTTTGCTATTTTCGGTAGATTAGCAATTATTTCCTAAAAAGTGAAATTTTAAAACGTACCCTTATCTTGCTATCGTTTTATAATAATCAATTTTAAAAGGCTCGATATAAATACGATACGAAAAATTTTTTGAAAAATACATGAATTACTTTTATCCACTCTGTGCACAACGTTAAAATTTAAAGTCAGAAATGTGAAGTGACATATGGGAAACTAAAGAACGTGAGAAAATAATTCTTAAATAAAATTGCTCATTTTTGATTTCTGAAAATAATGTATGTGTTGTCAATGGACTAAAAATTACAATTGAATGTTTAAAAAACTAGCTTCTTCTTTGGAAATTTCAAAGGGTTTTCCGATTATCGAAGGAACCACAATCACAACAGAACTAGTTGTAAGTCACGAGAATCCGAAAGCCCTTTGTATTTTCTCAAGAAAATTTTTTTGAATCTGAATGTTACTATTGCGCACAAGGATGAAAGAAATTCGTATATTTTTTGCAGATTTTTTGTAATATAATTTCAGGGTGAAAACTCTGTATAAGTATAGAGAAAGCCTTTATATACAACATGTACTTTGTCCGATTTTTTCAACAAAAAAAATTATGCTCAGATTTTCGCCATAATCTGTACAAATCTTGAGGTATCTAAATTTTTGGACAGATAGTAAGCTCTGGCATTATTTGCCAAACACGTAGGTATGAAAGATGGCATTGACGAATGAGCATGTTCCATTGAGCATTAGTACACTCTCGAAAAGTATGAGCTTCTTGGTGTTAGAATTAGAAACGATTTTACGTTACGTTCAAGGTATTCAGGAAACTAATTCAAATAAATCTTTTGCGAGACTACCGTTATGCTTAGCCTAAATACCAACTCCAGGCTTATGTACTATATTTAAAATGACTGTTCGCGAAATTCCAGCGATTTTTCATCTATTTCGGACCGACAACGGTCGATTAAGAAAAAATAAAACTGAAAAATGACCTGATTTACTTACTCTTTGGTACTAAATTGAGATTTCCAACAAATGTAGTTTATCAAGTTTATTTTGACAAAAATTAAACTGAAAGATTTTGAAAAAATGTTTTGATCATATCATAAAATACTCAATAAATAATCTAATATTCTTTATAAATGAAGAATGTTTTAAAATAAAAAAAAAAAACAGTTTTCTAGAGAAATGTTTCTAGCTAAAGCAAAAAGAATGAATAACCCTACAATAGATAACCATTCATTTAAGGTACTAATTTATGTAAAATCATTAATTTAATGTAATTAATAGTTAAGATATGATACGTGGCAATACAGTGGAATTATAATGGATTATTTTACTTATATTTCTGCTTAATATTAACATATATCTACTGTAGGGTGGTCTTCCCTATTATCATTAGGATCTTGCGATCATTTATGGACGATCGTCAAAAAGTTGACCATTTTAGACAATGGAATTTTCAAAAACAAACAAAATTCCAAAAACTCTAACATTTTTTATTAAGTGTATTTTGCATGGATATGAACTTTTACATGTTTCTTAAGGTCGTGCTACAGGACATGCAAATTTAATAAAATAGAATAAAATGTCAAAAATCTTTTAAAAATATATGCAGAGCAGATACAAATATTCGAAAATATGGAAAAAATTAAACACCTACGGGGTATTTTATTTTTACTTCAGCATTTCGAAATGTGCTCTCATTTTTAGTAAAATAAATTAATATACAACGCTACCGGATATTTTATAAAAAATATGACGCAAAAATAGTAAATATTTACTATTGTTTAGAATTATCATTGATAACTCGATTCTTAACTATACTAAAATCTTCGAGAGTTTTTGTTAAATTATACCCTATAAAATTAATAATATTCTCTTGCATTATGAATAGTTTAAATTCTTATTTTAGAGTGTTATTTTAAAATAACAAAGAGGCGTAGGCAGACAAAAATCTTGTGCGACAGACTTTGAGCTGAATTTTAAAATCCTCAAATTTAAAATATTCAACTCTGCTTTTGATTTTTATCTTTCTCAACGTAATATGAATGATATCTGTAAATTTCAAATATTTGAAAAGTGGATTTAGTAATTTTTTTATTTATAATTCCGAATTAAGGTCCTCTAGAATTTCTTTATATTTTGTATATGTTTTGTTTATAATGTATATATTTTATTGTACTTTACTGAAATAATTTGAGAAGAAAATTATTATTCAAAAGAAAAGTGGAAAGCTACTGGGACGCAAAGTGGTCCAACATTCAATGAAATCAACAAATCAATTGGATTTTCAGACACTTTCCTTTATTCTATCAACCTAATTCTCTATATAATTGGGTAAACTTTTAAGATCAACTAATAAAACCTTAAAGTTACTTTCACACGTAGAGAAGATTGGAAAGTGTGTTTTTTTATCCTTAATTTTTGTAATGAAAAGTCAATGCATGCGATTTTTTGCTATTTTTGAAAAAAAAAGTGTTCAAATTTTTAATATTTACATAATTGTCATCAAAATGCACAACAAAACTGTGTCAAATTGTTTAAAAGAATAAATAATAATTTCAACAACAAAATTTTTTCTTAAAATGCCAAGTTACCGCATTGATTACAGAAAACTATGAATTTCAAACCTTTATTTCATAATACAACTGCTTAAGCAATAAAGATTATTTAAACAAATACTAACTTTTTACAAAATAGTGTTGCCATGTATGAATGATGTGGATGTTTAATAATAAGCAACAAAGTTAACCAAATTAAAAAAAAAGAGTTTTCTATCTCCTTTTAAGTAAACTTACAAGTAAATAATAATCTATTGTTTAAACAATTGGTAAATGCTTCAAATAATTATCAGTCCTCCTGACAATTACAAATTGTCAGATTCAACGTAAAAAAAGGACATTTAAATAAGGTATTAGGAAAAGAATTATTTAAACCAATTAAAATTGTTTAAATAATTTTAAATTTGTTACGAAAATAATTGATGGTAAAAAAGATAAGATAAGTAGAGGGCTTCAAAATTCAAAGTTATACAGTCGGACTTATCAGCCGGAAACTCTCATACAATTTCTGATAATTACCCGCAAGCTAAGATAAGATGCAGAAACATTAATCTCATTTTCCGAAAATGCTATTTATTTGAAAGTCAATTTTTTGGACCAATGTTATGATGACCCAAAAGGATGTTTAACTGATTTTTAAACTTGGACGAAAATCGCTCTTTGGTCTAACTTGTTTAAACCATTTATCATTCCGGATTAATCTTCTAGTAATGTAAGGTAATTTCCCTAATGGTTATCGAACTTTTGTGATTAACCAATAGGCAATCGGGGAAGTTTTTTTTTTTAATATTCGTTGATGCCATTCTGTTAGTCTCACTTTGGAATGATTTGTCAAAACTAATTGGCTTTTCTGGGTCACCTGTTGGTGACTCAAAGCAAATTTGTCATATTTGAGAAAACTTCTAACATTGACCGATAGGGAATTAAAGCTACTTTTACAGTTACATTAACATTGGTTTACTGGCATAATTTTTAAAGAAATTGTCCAATCTAACTTGAATGATCAAAACATACTCTCACCGTCCAAACTAATTTCGCTACTATTGTTCAGCCTCCTAAGGGAGCTTCCATAAATGATGTCACAGTTTTTGTGCACATTTTCGACCCCCTCCCTCCTATTCTCACATTTGGACAATGGGAGTCTGTGAAATTGTCACATACTGTCACAATTCGGCTCCCCCCCCCCCCCCCTAAAACTGCGACAATGATAGAAACACAATATGACATCCGATGTGACATCTTTATTTTGGTCGTTATCGTTCCATGTGTCTTACTTTTAAAGGAATTGTTTAATTCAATTGGTCTTTTGCTCACATCCTCCCAAAACCTAAACCACCTTATCTGCCATTGCGAAACTTTCTCAGATCAACCAATTTAATACAACTCTGTCTTTTATACAATTAAAGTCTTTTTACCTTCCTTTTACTTTCCGATCAGGGTCTTTGATCAACCTCGTTACTCATTTGACCCTAGGTGAAGATTACCTCGAAAGAATTGCATGAAAAGAGAGCGAAATGTGTTCTTCCTCTTTCTTTAAATAATCTTCGCGTAATACTGCGTTGCTAAATATACGAACCGGCGTCGCGACGCAGCCGGCTGCAAAGCACAGAGAGCTTTGCGATGAGAGGAGCCACCGCTGTGGGGATTTCTCGTGGTTGAAGGGGGTCTGGGGAAAGGGGGTCGATGGGTCGAGAAGAAGCTTTTGGCTAGCACTCAGTGGGTCAGGGCGCCGAGTCGCATTCCAAGAGCCTGTCGACTGAAAGCTACGGCTTTGGGAATCTTCAAGCTCAACTCTACCAAAAAAGTTTCCCTTTTCCTTCTTCATTTTGGCCATTCCATTTTTCCAATCCACACCGCGTTTATCGCGAGTTTTCGAAACTTAATGATTGAGGGTTCGTGAAGTGAAGTTCATTCTTTATTCGTGAATCAGTGGATTTCCAAGTCGGAATGGTGTGCGATTCTATGGGTGGGTGTCCACCCGAACTCGAGCAAAATCCGTCCCTCAAGAAGGCCCTGGAAGAGCTTCTCAAATGCATGCTTAGAGTCTGGTGCAGGGAGAGTCAGGCACTCAGGAAGCTTGGTGTACCAACAGCCGGTAGATATTTTTTACTGGTTTTATTAGATTAGTTATTTCTAGTTTTCTCCCAGAACCCCTAGGTTTGGAATTTTTCCTTTAAAAATAAATTCATTTTTTTTGTGAAATTAAAAATTGTTGAGCAGTTTTGACAAAACTTATGTATTGATTAGCTTTACTTTGAAATCATCTCGCGGCGTAGACTGGAACCTAATATCTCCTTCATAAAATTCTTAGCAAGTATTTAGTCTCAATAATTCTTGGGAATAGACGGAATGGTTTTGAATATTTTCTGTGTTAAAAGTACCTCATCCACTTTTTTGTCAAGTCATAGTTCAGGTAGAAGTACCAAAATTTATCAAAATGCTTTAGTTTATTTTATTTTTAAATATTAACCACTAAACATGAACTTTGTTGACTCAGATAAAGAATTAGAAATTACATAGATTCAATTCTTTTAAACTAAAATAAATTAAAAAATTAAGAAAGCCTGATAGATAAACCTGGATTATATTTAGGATGACCTTGACATCTGACATGTGAAAGATTTCTAGACGAATTCAAATGCAAGGCCAATCAAGACTACAATTACTTAACTTGGCGTTCCACCTTCGATTCTATGTTTAATCTTCTCTGAATGATTTAGTTCGGAAGTTAGACACATTAGAATCATTTATAAATTTACTGATATTTTTATAATATTCTTTTTACTTATTTCACAACATCCTTCGTAATTAATTTTAAGATAAAATTTTTCATCAGGAAGCAAAAATATGATTTTAATATAAATAAAACACGTTCGTGAGGAATTATAAACTATTATCAACAATTGCAATTTACGGTTCGTAAATTTCAAACGGCAGTCAGCGAAAATGATTGATTTAGTTGCCGGTGATGTATGCAAGTCTGGTAAAAATTAATCAATGTCGAGCGGATAGTTTCCGTTTCCGAAAGTTCCATTAAATTACGAAGAGTTATCGCTTAATCAAATCGCTGACTATGAATCTGCCAATCGATCCAAGCGATTCGATACTGTAGTTCGTAACTTACGAATGAACGAACGACCCGGCCTGAGCGATAAAATCATTAACGTATCTCATCAAACATTTCACGAGTCCTGAATCAGTCGTAATTAACTGCTTAATTTACGGAAATGTTCATGAACTCTAATTGCTTTTGCGGAAATCAGAAAATTAATGGGACTTGTGTTTCCTGGATTGTTTTCAAAATCATCAACTTTTCTTACAATAATACTTTAAAAATCAATTACTTTAGCATAGACTTACATTTTTATATTACTTCATAGTATTATATAATAAGAATAGAGGTATAGTCAATTTTTAACCTACTCAAAATTTAATTAAAAAGTAATTCCACTACTCCATTGTAAAATATCGAAAAGTCTTAATAATCGACCTAATAACTTCAAAAAATCGAATTTTTCATATGATACATTAAATAAATTCCTTTTGCTTAAAACTCGTAAATCGTTTGAAACATGGGCAATGTGTCGTGATATTGGATAATAGTTTGCCTATTTCGTCCAGTACAGCTTCGATTGGCTTTCCAGATTCGTTTCATTCATCATAAATTTACAAAAAAAATAAATATTTGGTCTTCAAACATAAAAAACAGAAAAATTTTACTTTTTGTGAAAAAAGGAATATTTTTCTTTCAGAAAAAGCTTGGATTTTTCCCTTGAAGAGCTATGAGGTTATAAAGTAGGATTTTTATTATTTATTTTTGGAAATTAACGATTACTGGTCGTCGAGAATATACCACATATTTTGGCGATGTTTAACCCTTACTTGCAATCAAAAAATATTATTTACTATAATTTCAATAGGGAGTTTCATGTCCTTTTTCATTAATCGTAATCATTTTTTGAAAAAAGTTAATATTTAAGCTTTAAAAATGACAGTCAAAAATAAATTTGACTTTTTCACAGAAGGAGGATTCTTTTTAATTTGTTTGAGATAGAACAAAAGTTTGGGGTTTTCCTTTAAGAACGTCAAAATTACATAGCAAATTTAATTTTTGATTTAGTGAAAACCATTTGAAAATCATTGGGTATTTCTTCGAAAAATAGTAAGGACCCCAGAAAAGGGTGTGAAACCCCCCATTGAAATTGTAGTTATTCATTTCCTAAAGACTGGCATTTCTATGTTTCTGTAGTGTTTCGTTTCATTTCTTTTTCTACGGGCTATCTGAGATTTAAAAAAAAAATCAAATACATGTATCATATGAAAATTGCAATATTTCAACTTTTGGGGTTGAACCCAAGGTGTTGTTAAACTCATGTGGAGACGTATTTTGCGTTATCCAAAAAGTGAGAGGAAATTGTACAGTAGATTCTTCAACATATAGAGACTTTTTGGAAAAATTGCCTCAGAAAAACAATTCGTTTGAGACACCCTTTTAAGGATCCTAGAATGTAAATAATTATGCAAAATCGCTTTTTTAATGTACAATTTTTGGGAAGAGGTAGTGGTTTATAACATTAGATATTGCATTCTAACAGTCCGTCGGGGCGCATATAATTATTTGTAACTTCTCCCTCGATTGCGAAAGTCAAGCAGCGCTTGACTTGGTTAGTAGTCGGATGAGGGCCGTATTACTACATGGGGTTTATTTGATATGCTTTGACGCTGCCTTCACTCTCAAACTAATGCTAATACTAATCCTAATCGGTGTTAGTGGCTGTGTTGCAAGACGTCATATAGGTAAAGATCTTTACCAAATTTTTTAAAATGAAATTGTACTTTTAAAAAATTAAAACAATAGAGCTTCATATCAGTGATGCATACAGTCTTCAATAATAAAAATTCTCTACTGAATTCTAAATAAATTTTAACAAGAAAATGTGTCCCTATTTTCATTTCTGTTTGCATTTAATGTAGGATTTAGGCGATAGAATGCTGCAACATTGTAAATAGTCTACGTGGAAATCCATGCTGTCACAGCACTAGCGCAAATTTAGAACTGATCTTAGGATGAGCGAGCTCTTAATACCTCCAAGTGTAACGAGGGCGTAACTTTGGCTGACTTTGCGCTGGCTCACCTAGTGTTCAATCAATCAATTCTCTATCCAACATTGAATGAAAAGCTTAAGCCTGGAGAACACGTGACGGGCATACAAAGTACAAACTAGGAAGTCAGCCAAAAATGATTGGCATAGTCACCCAGCACGTGCTTGGAATTAATTTATATCAGAAAGTCAAACAGTCATTCTTAGAAATTTTATAAAAAGTAAAACTCTTTAACTTACAAGAGAATCGTAACTGAAAATGAAATACTCAAAAATATTAAAGACTGCAATGAAATACGATGTGCGTAATTTCTAACTTAGGTATGCATAGTTACACTACCGGCGGAAATTATTATCTACACCTCGATATATACGCCTTTTAACTCTTGCTGAAGTTTGTCACGCTTGACTGAGCAGCACCTTCCACACAATACAAGCTCCTTAAATCCAAATTCCAGTGTATTGCAAAAAAACATCAAAATTTGTATTTTTTCAAAAGATTCAAATCACTCTGGAAACAATTAACACATGTTTTATTTCTTACATTCAGCTTCTAGACAATTCTGTCGACTATTTTGTTAAATCATTCAAATATTTTTTTACAAACTTCCCTAGATTCAACCCTTGGGGTAAACTTGGTTAACACAGACTCATAATTTTCAATAATAATTCTACTAACTACACGATTCAAAAAATTTAAAATAATAATATTTGTATAAATATTACCCAAATTCACCAGAATGTTAGAAATTACAATTTTTTAGATTTAAATTTTATGATTTTTTAAAACCAAGCTTGGCCTTACGGCATAATGAAGGGAA
This sequence comes from Druon quercuslanigerum, assembly GCA_010014905.2. Classification (NCBI taxonomy): domain Eukaryota; kingdom Metazoa; phylum Arthropoda; class Insecta; order Hymenoptera; family Cynipidae; genus Druon; species Druon quercuslanigerum. The sequence goes on from JAAAKG020166035.1 coordinate 26,951, forward strand.
AAATTCGAAAATTATTTTAGAAATTTAGGAAAAACTTCAAAAGCGAACAAAAATATCCAAATTTGATGTTTTTCCGCAATAATTTTTTATACAATTGACATTTTTTCTTTACATTTCTCTAACTGGACGAAGAATTTTATTGTTTTCGCAGTACTATTATTAAAAAATGTTCAAATTTATACTATGATAATTAAGGTAATTCAGAAATAGTTTAAAAAATAGGCATGTGAGGTAATTTCTACCAGCAGTGACAAATTAGAAAAATACAAATATAATTGTATAATATTACTTTAATTGTGTAAAAATTAAATGAGGGTATCCCGGAATTAATTTGTGCCATTCAAAATATTATTTTTCATCACAGTAAATATTCTTTTTAAGCAATTTTTTATATGACAGGGTGAAGATGAGAGATTTTTGTTGGTTCAATAGTACAGCCAATTTCAAATCAAAGGAATTTAATTCGAACAATTTTAAGATTTCACAATCATACACTTTTCACAATAAAATATTTGAGATTGTAGCATTTTAAATGAAGTGTCAAAAATGATATAAATCTATATGACAGCTTTATAAATTAATTTATTAGGAATTTGAAATGGTAATAAATTACGAAATATTGTACGTGAATCCTTCCACAAAGAAACAATAAGATTAATTTCAAATTCTTTAATTTTTTACAAATAACATAAAAGTTTCACTTTTAAGACGTTAAATTTAAAAAAAAATTTAATGAAAGCTCTAACTGTTAAACAATTTTTATTCAAACCCACCATATTATGAGCCTAGCACGCCCCGAGAAAATTGAGCGTTAATATAGTCTTTTAGCATACCGTACAGCTATTGGCACTTAATTAGTTCCAAAAGCCACCGCACAGGCAGTTAATTTGTTCCACACATGGCCACTGAATTGCGCTGAATGTATTTAATTAATTAACTATATTTTTTTTAATATGTTTTTTTCACATTTTTTTTAATGTACGTTCACTTTTTAAGGGGCTCCATAGGCTCGTAAGATGTTACTTTCGAATAAAATATTTTACATCACTCGTAAGCTTACACTCGTATCTACGCGGGAAATTCCATGTTCACCGGACCGACGAGAAAACCCATGACCTTCGGCGTCTACAATAATTGAGGCGCCGGATATAAAAAGGAGATATAGAATTATTTTTCTGGAGTGGGGAGGCCTCAAGCTCCTGAAAATGAAGTCTTGAATTTTTATTTTTAAAATATATATCCTAAATGAAAATTTAATTTCGCATCTTTTTCTCCTCATAAAAAAGTTGTAGCTTTTTTATTTTTCGAATTATATACGAAAAACTGTTTTTTTCTCTGATCAAAATATTTTGATTTTTTTCACTTCAACTCGCAGCGAAATGGAAAGTTTG
>JAAAKG020166046.1:0-28340 GCA_010014905.2 Druon quercuslanigerum
TGTGGTGCGGAAGAAACGCTAGTTGATACATGGGAAAGAAATCGGTTAAGATGGTTCGGGCATGTTGAGAGAATGAAAGATGGACGACTAACAAAACTGGTATATCAAGGTAAAGTAAATGGCAGCGTACCCAGAGGCAGACCGCGGAAGGAATGGTTAGAATGTGTGCATGAGACCCTAGTTAGAAGGGACAGAAGAAGCCATAGAAACACGAGAGCCTGCATGAAAAATGCATTGACGTTAAAGAAGCTAGAGAAGTATGCCACGACAGAAAAGGATGGCGGAAAATAGAAACGACGCCTGAAACAAGACCTTGAATACTAATGGACCCAAGTAAGGAACCTCACATAACGACTTTGTGAGAATCTTCACTTGGGGTGATTGCTAGAGAGATTGATCAGCAACCTGGGACGGAGCAGTGTTGCGGAGTAAACGTGTTATTTAAATAAATAACGCGAGAATTCCAGATCAATCTAAAAATTTTATAACCCCTTTCTCACACTACTCCCCTCCCTACCGAGTGAGTCACGCCTACCCCGAAAGGGAAACGGCTTAATGGTGCAATAATAATAATACCTTGGACGAATGCTCTGTCCTGCTATTCCATGGACTACTGCTACATGGTTGCTCAGTTCGCGTGGAGCCTAAAGTCGACGCGGCGCATCCGTGAGTATGCGCGGATGTTTCCCACTATACTCAGTTAGCGATAAGTGTGTTGAGACCCTACGGTAGACCCTACACGTGGCCGTGCCTATCCCACCCAATTTAAATTGCAAAAAACCCCAAAAAATAGCGAAAATTCGATGTTTTAGAAAGAAAAAATTTTTAGATCTAATGCAAGCATAAATTTCATGTATTTTGATCTGTTAAATACTAATATTGATTGTACTTTAATCATAAACCGTTTTAAATCTGAAAAAATTGTAAGAAATCATAAAAGATTGCAAAAATCAAAGAAAATTTGGATTATCTTGGTATACAAAATTTTTTGGACCCGGATTAACGAAGATTTTTATGTAATTTAATCTGCCTGATCTGATTCTTCAATAAATTTGGCCCATAGTCACCTCAAACATTTATAAAATTGCAAAAAATGGATAAAATAGCAAAAAATTGCTGCTGAAAAAATGGCAAAAATTTTTTAAACACAATTAAATAAATTTCTTCTATTTTTTATTAACAAAATACAAGAATAAAATCTGAAAATGCAAAAAAATGGTAAAATCTACGAAAATGACGTATAAACAGAGTAAGAAGAATGATTTTCCCAACTTTTAAACTGTTTTCCGGTGGTTGGGATTTCAACTTCTTCGATGTGCTAACTTTATTTTATTGCGTGATCGCTTGTACTTGCAACCAGGGCACCTCCTCGGGGTGACGGTGGGCCTTAACTGATTTGAAATTCGTGTTCAGCGGGTCAAAAAACATGTCTGTAGGTAGGTGGCGCCCGGTGTACAGACAATTTTTTTTGTGTGCCGGTGTTATTTTTCATTAAAAACCTACAATTATATTTTGAGGCAATTCTTTAAATTTTTTCTTTAACATGGACTTTATTCTGTGATTTTTATGTAAGTTAAACTATTTTTCTGGCGAGGAGAATTTTTTTCATAAAATTATATTTTTATTTTTATTCAAAACAATGAAAGATTTGCAAACTTTGCACATTTAAAAATGTCCTCCAAAAAGCCTATTGCTCTTTTATATCTTGCATAATTTATGAGAAAAATTCGAAAATTATATTTTCAGAGAAGAAACAACTTTTTCCAGTTTACAAAAGTGATTATTTAAAAAAGGGGCTTTAGAGAAAAATCTTTCTTTCACGCTTTCAAAAATCGAAAAAAATTCGAAAATCTTGAAATCATAAATGTTTTTTCTAAATCGCAAAAATATGTATTGCCTAATTTCCTCTAAAAAGAACACTCGCATTTATTTGCGGAGAGATTCTGCTCTCCTGTAAATTAAAGGGCAATTAAAAAATATTTGAAATTTAATTCATTAAAAAGAAATTCTGTACAAATTTTGTTGTTTAGAATTATGATAATAGTGACAAATAAAAACAGATTGTAGATTATTGATATGAAATTCTGCATTAGGTTAAAACAAGTAAGTGCTATAACTCGGGTAATGTTTTTTTTAACAAGAAAAGTCAATAGGGGAAATTGTTTGTCTTTTTGAGTGCTACGTATAACCGTATCAATTTCGATATCGATGTTGTTCCAAATTTCACTTAAAGATACATACGGGCTCATTCGGAGTTCTTCAAGATCATCCAATCTAAATTTGTTTAAAAGGGTTTTATAACGCCACATTTTTTTAAACGGTTTTATAACGCCAGTATTTAGAAAGGTAGGTGGGAGGAAAACGAAAAGACTCTAGAGAGAAAACAGAGGGGTTTCCAAACTGCAAAGGGGAAAAAAGTGAGGAGGAACGAAAGAAGAAGGGAACAGAGAAACGTGAAATAAGCTTTCTGGAATGTGTGATGTGATTATGATGCGTGAAACTTGAAAAGAGTTATCAGTAAAAGGTAGAAAAGATGGGGACAGGGAGGGAAAGGGTGGAGTAATGGTAAGAAGGATTAGAGTTGGGAAAGTCAAAATAGAGGTGGTTTCTGTATATAGAAGAAGAGAGAAAAAGGAAGGATGGAGAGTAATAAGCTGGTAGATGGAGGAAAAGAAAGAAAAGTTGGTTTAATAGTTGGAAACTCAAATTCTTAGACTAGCGTACAGGAGGGAGGGATTTGGGACGCAGAAAAGGAGGCATATATAAGGATCTCCAAACATAGGGAGATGGACCGGGAGGAGAGGGAGTTATTAGACGTGATAGGAGAAACAGGATAGTTTATTTGTAATTGCAATATAAAAGAAGAAGAAGTGGAGTTTACATTCATGGGAAAGGGAGTAACAGTAATAGACTACATCTTGGCTGAAGAAAGAATGCGGCATATGATAGGGAGTATGAAGGTTGGGAATGGGATAGGGTTCGAGCACTTCCCGGTCATAGCTGCACTAAATCGAGGCTTTAGTAAGTACGGCAGAGGGAGAAAGGGAATAGGGAAAGAAAGGGATACGAAAATAGGAGTCTGGGAGGGGGAGGTAGATAAATTAAAAGAGTTTAAACAAAAGATGGAAAAGGAGAAGGTTAAGTTTTTAAAAAGGCGGAGGGAGCTGACTCGTTAATTGAAACGTTGAAGGGGTCGATTGAGAAGGTAAAGGATAAGCTGCCTACTAAAGAAGAGCAAATAGGGGGAAAGTGAGGCTCGTGGGGCGAGGAATGCTGGAAGAGTAAAGGGAGAATGAAAGAGTGTCAGAAATTGGAGAAAAGGGGAATTGGAGAAGGAGGAGTATAACAGAACATGAGAAGATGCTGGAAAGTAAAAGACACAGGGGGAAGGATGAATAAAAGACAGAAGTAGAAAAAGCGATCAAAGAAGGTACGGTGTGGGATGTTATAAATAGGGATAGAGGGGGAAGGAAGAGCGTTACTGAAGAAATAGAAACGGAGCAATGGGCGGATTATTTCAAGGGTGTATTAAGAAGAGAGCAAAATGACATCAAGGGGGAAAAGAGAAAGATAGTCCAAGAAGAAGTGGAGGAAGGGAACGAAATGGCAAGAGAAAAAGTGGATGAAGCAATAGATGGGCTAAAAAAGAAAAAGGGCGACAGCAGAAAATGGGATGGAGAACGAAGCGATGAATTGATGATTGAGGCGCCAATCTCTGGCTTACAGATTGACACAAATTTTCGTCAAGATCAATTCAGTTACAGTTCGCTAAATTGTTTAAGAAGTGATTTCTTAGTAAAGTGGAATTTTCTGCCCTAACCCTGCTCTTCTTCTTTGTGATGTTTCTTGATTCGAAATCAAAATAAATGGTCAGTTGTTTTTCGATAAATTGTGTCCGAATTTTTTGAAATAAATTCTGCACACGGTCTTGGTTTAGGGCTTTTTATTACACAATAATAAAAAATGAAAATAAAATACTAAACCGAGACCTTCAAAAAAGATTTTGCACAATTTATCAAAAAATAACTTACCATTTAAAAAACTGATGAGGTCCGACGTCGACAATAATTATTTTCTTAAATAAACAAATTTCATTGCATTAGGTATAGTATGCATTTCTTTTTTGTTGAAACCACCCCCGAAAATTAATGAAGTTTAAATTGAAAATAATTTGCATGTAGATCACTCCTAAAGTATATTAATAAATCCCAACATAAAAGAAATTTTAGGAAAAGATAGATATATTATACATTTAAAAAAAATTTAATTTAATTTTTAAAAAAATATATTATACGTTCAGAGATAAGAATCATAATTTCCAGAAAAGCGTAACTTTTCACATTTTACATAAAAAAATTGCTAAAGCAAAGGAAAATTGTTTAAATTATTACCAAATATCTTTCAAAAATATATTATTTTCAACATTCGGAAATTGTGTCGTCAATTGCAGAAAGTAATAATTTTTTTTTACGATTAATTTCGAAAGATAATAAATTTTTGCGATTCACAGGCGGAAGAAAATGGTTTCAACAAATAATTGCATCTATTTCGCTGCGCTATAGAGTTACATTCCAACTTCAAAGATACGAGAAGTTCAGATATGAGAAACTCCAAAGATACGAGCGTGACACAAATATTATTCTCTCCTTAATAAGTGAATTTTTTCAGATCAATCTCAATGAAATTTCTGATATCGTAGTAATTCATCTAAATTATGAATTTTTAACTAAAAACAGATGAATTCGTAACGAACAATGTAAAAAATTTATATTATAATCCAGAAATATTTCTTCTGTGAAATAGTTTAGAAATAATTTTGTCTAAAAATAGTATTCTGTCCTCAACAAGTGAATTTTTTAAAATCAATCTCAGTGAAATTTCTGACATTGTAGTAATTTTGAAGCAAAGTTTTGTAATTGTTCCATACTACATAGTTTTAGAAAAATTAAGTAAGATAATTGTTATTCAGCCTTTTTGTGCTTTAAAAAATATAGTTTCAAATTTGAGTAAGTTTAAGAGATCTCAGAAATATTGAAAACATTCAAAAATAATTAAAACTTGAAAAGATTTTAAAAGAATTTTGTAAGGTTTTACAAAAATGAAAAAACTAACTTTTAGGGTTCTAGGAATAATTAAAATCATTTTTTATTTTTAAAAATTAATTTCAAAAGTTTATTTTAAAACTTATATAATATTCTAAATTTTTCTTAGGAATTTTAAGAAAAATAGTTTTATCTCCTTGAAATCTTTCGGAATTCCTTAGAAGCTTCGAAAGTTTATTTTTGAAACCTTTAAAAATCTAAATTTCTAAAAAATGTAAGTTTAAAATTCGATTTAAATCTCTTCCGTTGTGTTTTTTCTAATTGTTCGATGTGTTTTAAAATATTTTTGATATTTCTTTGAAAGTACATTTTTTACAATAAAAAATCATTTAAAAATTTCACACTTATATTAGGACAATTACTATTTTTTTTAATCTTGTCATACCTTCTAATCTTTTTAATTTTTTAATTAAATAGTTAATTATCTAATTATTATTATTTTATTAATATTATTTCTTTGGTTGAAATTTCGCATTTTGTAAAGTTAAAAATTAATTATTAAACTGCAAACTTCAGTATAAACTAAAGTTTTTAGTTAAAAAATGTATTTTTAAAATAAATTCCTTAGGTTGAAAATTTAACAATCAAAAATTCGTTTTTTATTTGTTAAAAAATAAATTTTCACGAAAAATGTGTCTAAGGCATGCAACACTTTTAAAACATTTTAGACCCTGCAATGTTGTCTCCTATATCTATTTACATAAACTCAATTATATTTTCCTCTTCGCAAAAAGTTTAATTCTAATTGTTCTTAGGTAACTCGGGATCTCCAAACTTGCATAAATTTGAGGAGCAGCTAAAGGCTAAAGTTATAGATCGTCATTCGTGGGGAGCGGTCGGGTTCCTGCTCGTGCATTTTCGGCTTTACACGAGGCCCAATGATGCTAAGGTAATTCAGGATTTTAAAACCGAGATAAATGTGAGGCGTAGCTAGATCGTCCTTGGTGATGTCGGGCCAGCTCGGGTTCGTGCTCGGGCATTTTCGGCTGGTCTTCAAAGCATTTAGCAGAGCCGACTCACCGACACGCTGCGCTTGAGTGTATTCGTTCCTTACGGAGGAGTGGTGGGGCCGAAGAATCCCACGTTCTGGAGACACTGTGCCGGCATCGGAACCAATTGTTCGTCTTCCAAGAGCTTTATCGAGGTGTGATGTGCTTGGTTTGGTTATAGTGAAGCTAATCATCTGTGACTCTCCTTCTTGCTTTCAGGAAACTATCTTTATTCACTTTGGAACTTGGATAATAATCGTGATTTTCTTGGAATTTTGAAAAATAAAATATTTTAATTGTGTGTGATGTTTGTAACGACGCTGCACTCCACCTTACGATGGAGAACTTGTTGTACATGATTGAATTTTGATTGTAGATTCAAGGAAATTGAAGGGAATTTAAAAAAGGAAAAAAACATTTAAGTTGTTTAATATATTGAAAATATAATATTGTGTAATTTTATATTTTTTGTCCGATTTTTCACGTTGCATAAATGTCTGTTTTACTTTGAGATTTAACATTTTTTTAAATAAATTACTTTACTGTCAATTAAATAAATTATATAAATCTGAAAAAAGGAACTTTATTGAATCTAAATATGTATTGCGATGTGGTTTATCGCCAGCTATTCATTTAAGCTGGTTCCGCTTATCCTTATTCGGTTCCTCATCCACCGTGTTTCTTCTTGCTTTGCTTAGCAATCGTCTGTGCTGCCGGCAAATTTCTTTAGCCTCTTCTTGAACATGATACAAAGTTATGAGTGATTTTGACCCAACATTTACTTTTTCAAAAAAGGATATAACCTCTTTTAAATTATCGATGGTCCGCATTGCTTCAGGCAACACGTTTTCAGAGCAACTTGAATCACAATTTTCGACTTCATCATTTTCTTGATTCCGTACGATGGCAAGTATTTCAGCCATGGTGGGGCAAGGTCGAAGCTCATTATCCTCTTCTTCCATTCTTCTAATATCTTCTTGGTTAACATCTGAATAGCCGGATATTCGTTGTCAAAGACGCAATAATGCTTCAGCATAGTCATTAGGATTACTGTTCGTAATAGATCTTGAGGTGCTGGCTTCAGAAAGGTTATCTTCAGAACTTTATATTGATTTTCTTTAAAAACTGCAGCACATCTATTCCACCTTCTTGTGAGTTTACCATAGAACACAGTAGCAAATTTCGATACCGCCTTTTAAGATTTTCTAATATACCCTGATCCGCTCGTTCCACGTATTGAGGTCGAGATTTTTGACCTCGACACGACCACAGTGAAGGAGGATGTAGAAGTTTGCAGGGTGATTGTTGCGAACAGGACACCTTAAGATAGGATGGGTGTCCTGCCGTGTTCGCAGAAAGCTTGAAGTGGACCGGTGTTATCGTTGTTTGGGCTTCGGCCATATGGCAGCGAATTGCACCGGTCCAAATCAGGCCGGTTTTTGCTGGAGGTGTGGTAAAGAGGGGCACAAAGCTGCGGTGTGTGTTGATACACCGCAGTGCTTTCTCTGTGCCGCAAATGTGAGTAAGCCCCGGACAAATCATCGTCCGGGCACAATGAGCTGTCTGACGTTCAGGAAGACCACCCTCTCGAGGAAGCCTCCAGAACGTCAGCAGTGAGAAGGCCAAGTTGGCCAACAGTGGGAAGTCGAGGCACGGCTTATTGGCCTTATCCCCATGTTCCTGAAGTAATTCGGGAACATGGGTTGGCGGAAGGGGGGGTTTTAGTCAGTAGGAATCTGACACTACCCATTCCAAGAATCGTCTATCTGAGTAATCATCTGCTGAGATAGACGATTGCTTGGATGGGTGCCAATGCAAGGTTTCCCCTCCTATTAAAAAAAAAAAACAAAATACCCTGATCCATGAGCTGTATCAGTGACGTCGTTGTGTTGCAAATCAGTATTTGGTGGATGGGAGGGAGCATTATCTATCAACAAAATACACTTTAGAAGGAGTACCTTATCTTGAAAAAATTTCGTAACAAACAGTATAAATTGTACATCGTACCACTTTTTAAATAAACCGGTATTCATTTAGGCTGTCTTAGAGTGTCTATAAAATACTGGAAGGTTATCCATGTTGAAGTTTTTTAGCGCTCTTGGTTTTTCAGATTTGCCTATGATCATTAGAGGGATCTTTAACGTTCCAGAAGCGTTACTGCATTTTAAAATTGTAATGCGTTCTTTATTTTTCTTAAAGCCGAGAGCTTCTTTTTCCCTTTTCGATGCTAGAGTCTTCGATGCCATCATTTTAAAATTAGGTCCAGTTTTATCACAATTAAAAATCTGATCCTTAGTTAAGTCTTTATCGTCGACCGTTTTTTAAAAAAGTGCATTAAATTCTTCAACAGCTCTAGCATCTGCTTTGTAGATTAAAAATTGATCGTTTTTCGTTGTTTATAGATGTCTATAAGTCAATGAATATAATCTCGATATGGCTCACATATGGTATAGATAAAAAGATGAGGTATTTTGAAATAAATAAATAGAGATAAAACGATAAAATTTTCTAGATTTTTTGTGAACTAAAACATTCTAAATTCATAAAAAAAATATTTATGTAACGAAACTTTTCTAACAGTTATATTTAATGCCTTGCAATTTAAGTTATTTCGCTTTTTTCCTTGTTATCAAAAAATTTTCCATTTTTCCGAGTATGTCTAGTGTCTTGCAAATCCTTCAAAACCTGAAGAAGTCTTTGAATTTTCCATACGTACCATCGCTAAACTACGTTATCAATTTGGAGGGTGAAGACAGATCGAACAAAAAACCATGGTTGGCAACAGTGATCGGAAGGTAACCCAGCGATTAGAACCAAACTTTGCACATCAATAACACACTAAAAAATATTGAAACCGTGTTTTTTTATTTTTGCAGAATCCACTTTCTAGGGGTAGAAACCACCCCTATTAAACCAAAAGTAGCCTAACCTACTTATTCCTAGGATCAGCGAATTTAATCGCTTGTTCTTCTTAAAATAATTGAATTCCACATCATAATATAGCCCACCTTATCACCTACATCTTAGTCAACGTAACCTATCCAAACACCCACCCCTGAGTAACCTAACCTTAAGAAACCACCCCTATTAAAACACAAGGAGGCTAATCCACCTTACCCTTGGAACAGCAAGTTTACCTGATAATTTTCCTTGTAATAATTTAATCCCACACCACAAGCGGGTTAACCCACCTACTCTCAACTAATAAGAAAACAGCATCAGCTAAATGATGCTGTTTTTTGTTCCTTTGCTTTATCTGATGTGGACTTGCTACTAAAAAATGCTTCAAGGGTTATGTGTTTCCAGTGCAAATCCAGTATGAGTTGTTTGACGCATCTCTCTTGGACTTTTGAAATAGAAGAAGATTTCCAAATTGCCAATAATATTAGAGTTACTTCATTTGCGATATCCGGAAATGAAGGCTCCCTGTTTCCACCAGTTTGACACCATCCATTATGGGTTCTTGGCAATATCTTAAAACGTCAGCCTTTGAAGACAAAACTGTTTCATCAAATTCCTCAACATGGTCAAATATTGAACATTAGTCGAGGTAAATCTTTAAAAATGTTGCTATTGTGGAGGTATAGAAACAAAAAAGAGTCAATAGGACTGTGATAACCAAAACGAACTAGCAAACGAACGACTGCGCTTTCGCAACTAACAAGCCCTTTCAAATCGCATGCAGGGCAATTAAATGCAAGTGCAAAGTTCACACTTGAACTGTGATAACATAAAATACTTTATAGTATTTGTATGAAGTAATAAACAAAATTTCGTGTAGCGCCCTGAATCAAAGAGTTGGTGAAATTTGTCGAAAGTGAACAAAGATAGTTAGTTGATTTTATTAAAAAATAATAGTTGCTGCAAGTATTTTGTAAACTTCGTAAGTTTTTCCAGTGAGTACATTATAGTTTTCAAGGCTTCAATTTTTGTCAATCTAAGCACTGATTACGAATGGTGATGAAATCATCAGGTATTATATTATCATGATTCTTATGATTAGATAATATCTGTTTCTTTGCAACAATATTTTTTATTCTTTTTCGTCAAAATAGCTGAAATAGATTTTACAACTAAACTTTAGAATATCTGCCGGTAAAGAGCCCAATATAAATATTTATGTTAGGCCTGAAACTTCAGATACAATTTACAACTTATTCATTGAATTTTGGAGAGGCACTTTCCTTAAAATTATTGTATGCAACCAATCAGCAGCAACCAACCGAAAAAGCGTATAACTATATTTCCAAATTCCAGGTTTTTCAGATTCGTGCTTTTCCAGACCTGGTCGAAAAGGTCCTTCGGATAAGCAGGACCCTAAAATCGGGGACTAAGTTTCTTTGCCAAATTGTGTACACCATTTCAATTTGAGCAGCTGACCTCTCCACTTCATCTCGAGAGTCAGCTAACAACCATTTTATAGTCCTCCTTTCAATTTTTTTTATATTCATCCGAGATGAATAAATTCTAAAATAAAGAAAACAGATTTTATTCCTTGGCGTTAATTTAAAAGACGTTAGATCGTAGCATTATTATCCCCATCTAACAAATTCATAAAAAAGAATATATTTCTTATCGCAATATCCACATTACCGAAGATGTAATAAAAAACATTTCAAGTCTAGATATTATCCAAACAATTTTTTCCATATCTTGAACTTTGCGAACACCTACGTAATAATGTCAACAATATTTATTTGGTTCTGAGAATAATTTTAAAATACAAATACATTATATACGGCAATAAAATCCCAAAATAATCATCAGATATGCCGTTATATAAATGATTAGTTAACACAGTAATCAGTTATTCCTCAGTTAGAAACAATGACGATGCTTTGTGCTCTAGTCCTATCATTGGCGATTATCCTTAATTCTAATGGTAATAAAATAATTTAATATTATAATTATATTTTGAAAAATGTTTTAAAAGTTTCTCTGCAATAACGATTTGTCCAATATAATCTAAAAACCATTAAAATTTAATCCATGGAAATGCTCTATAATCCCTGGGAATCATTTCCAATGCTTAATTCTTCTAGGAACTGAAATACTTTTCAAATCGTTTGAACTTCTACTCAAATATTAAAAAAAATTAACTTTTGAATAAAACCTTAAATTTTTTTTGCACCTTCAGGAACATTTCCACCGTATCGGTTAGCTTCAGGGCCTTTATAATTTTGTAGAGATTTATGGAAATTTTTGGAAAGTTTGGAAATTTGTTAAATAAAATAAAAACGCATCTTCTGCAGCATGTTTCTCTGAATGTAAAAATGCAAAGTAAAAATTCATTTGTTTCTATTTTTTACAGAATTAAGTTCACAAAGCGAGCCATTTCATCAACGAGAGCCTGTCCAACGGTCTCCTTCCAGACCTGCTTCTTCAGCCACCACTTCCTCTTCAAGCCCTGGAAGGTTTTCAGTTCTACGTACGAGACTTCCTTTAATGCAAAAATATCCATATCGAATTGAAGATCTTGAATTTCTTCGGCTTACTCCACTCAAGAATAGCCGGCGAACATTTGTATTTCGAAGATACACTTTCCCTGCCGATATGCGATTGAAGGTGAAACAAATTGATGGCCGTTACTATGAGCCTGTTCCAGAGAACGAACAAATTGTTTTATCAACATTTAATGGTGATGCATTTGCAATATTGGAAAGCACTGACATCCTTGCTGGAATTTATTTACGTAACAAGAATACCGATGTAAGAACTCGAGTGAAAATAAACATGGAAAACCGAAATATTACCGAATTTACCAAAGAAGAAATGTATGAAATTCAAGTAGGCTCAAACAAGATGATTTCACAATATTTTCGAATTGAATCAGAAAACAGTAATGCAGAACCTACTCGTTTTACAAGGTCTAGGTCAAGGTCTCCTGTTGTCCGTCAACAGCCTGTCCAACAGTCTCCTTCCAGACCTAGTTCTTCAGCCGACACTTCTTCTTCAAGACCTGGACGGGTTTCGATTCCACCTACGAGACTTCCTTCTGCGCGCCAACATGGATATGGACTTGAAGATCTTGAATTTATTCGACTTACTCCACGCAAGAATGGTCAGCTGAAATTTGTATTTCGAAGATACACTTTCCCTGCCTATATGGGATTAAAGGTGAAACAACAAATTAATGGACGTTATGAGCCTACTCCAGAGAATGAACAAATTGTTTTATCAACATTTGATGGTGATATATTTGCAATATTGGAAAGCACTGACCACCTTGCTGGAATTTATAAACAGAACACGCATACAAATAGAATACCTCGAGTCAAAATGAACATAGAAAGCCGCAAGATTACCGAATTGACCAGAAAAGAAATTTTTGAAATTCCAGTAAGTTCCGTAAAATTGATTCGACGACATTTTCGAATTACGCGAGAAACAAACTCTTATGAAAATGTTAATGTAACTTACAATCACGAATAATAATAAACAGTCACTGTATAATGATACTCAAGGCTCTAATATTTATTAAGAATTTTAAGGAAAAATATATCATAGGGCTATAATAATTTACCAGTATTGATTATTCTATACTGAAGATCACCCTACCGTGAATACGACATAATCGCTCAGCGTTTAGATGAATTAGTTTTTTTGAAATGTTACAATGAACTACTGTCCTTCTTCAAAATTTACATAAAAATAATGCTGGGTTACCATTGTTTTTTAATTAAAATTAGTTGTTACTATGAAAAAAATATATCTATTTTATCATTCACCGACTTTTTTTTTAAGGAATAACAATTTGGCCTTAAATAAATAAGATGTACCATTTGTATTACCTGGTAACAATTATTTACTTTTAAAACAAATTTGTATAAGAAAATGCAAATTGATTTCAATTCCAAAACTGCAGATTTCGTTTCTTTTAACGGAAATAAGCTGAAATGACTTATAACAATCATTTTCTTACAACACAAATAATTTCTGATCTTATAAACAATTGTCTAAACAAATTCACAATCTGAATAGCTTTGAAAAAAACGGTAGTTTTAAAAAAGAATCGCCAGCCAGTGACTCAGATAAGACCTAATTGATTGGAAGACACGGTCAGCTAATATCTTTAGTTATTAATTTAAACAAATGTGAAAAAACAATACAGATTTCTTGTTATTTTTAGTAACATACTTTATTTTTTAAACGCAATCAAGTTTGAAACACTTAGGCCAATACATTTCTCATGTTATAAAATCAGCAATTAACAATCGTTTTTTTATAAACCACTTTACTGAAAAATGCGTCATTTCTTAAATTTTTATGAGTGAGCAATCGTTTGTTTAAAAAGTTTAAATTTTACTGACTTACTGTCTTTACCGACCTTATGATGTTGTACGCGAATATAAATAGCAGCAAAAGAGTGGGACTGTTTATTTTCAAAATGATAACTTTGTTGTTAAATAAAAAATTATTTTAGAGAAATTTTAAATGCTTTCTGTAAATATTTTTTAAATTTGATTAACTTTCGTTTAAAGAATGTGTAACTTAGTTGGAAATCATAAGTCCAGAACTTGTCCAGAACGAATTTTTTTGTCACGTGATTTTGGAAATAATTCCGATATTCTAAAACAATAAACTAGGAAGGTTCAGAAACTCGACTAATTTTTGAAATTAAACATTGTAAATGCAATAGATTTTCGGAATTTAATTATTTTTAATGCAACTGATATCCTAATACAAAAAGCTTCAATTTTTTTTTATTCCAAACATTTTAGGGCATACAAAGTGAAAATGTCAGAAAGTGTTAGATTAATAAATCTATTTAATTTTCAGTAACGAATTTTTGTCATTCATTATATTTAATAACCATGAATAATTAAGTGAAACAACATTTTTAATTTCAAAACAATATTCTAAATGATTTAATTTTGGATAGAAATGTTTCATGTAACTTGTCAGAAAGAATAAGATAAATCGATATATCGAATTTTAGTTTCAGCTTCAATTATAGACTATAACTGCATCAGCTTGCGGCAATGAAGTAACGGTTTAACAAACACAAAAAATTTTGCTGCACAAATTATTAATTATTCACAAGAATGACAGTAGGTTGCGTATTCATTCGCTTGTAAAAAGTTAACTTGTTTACAGGCTGAGTATTTTGTGTGATCTATAAAGTGCTAAAAAGTGCTTCTCCATCAAACGGTCCATTTTCTCAAAGTCTCTGTGTCAGATGCAAAGTGAATTCGTGTTGCGAGATCTGTGTAACGTCAATTACTTGGCACACTAGCTTTCAAAATCTATGAGGGTAAATTTGAGGTTGTACTGCAATTAAAAGAAAATTTAAAAAGATTGAATGAAACCAGTGGAACACTAAAGAGGCGCGATGGAGCAGCAAGACACTATTGATGCTTTCTACCCACCTCTCGCTCTTTTGTATTATCCTTCTTCCGTCAGATAACATCGGTATTTTGTCAACAATATGCTCCTTGATTGTCAGCAACTTTGGCCTTTTCAGTGCCTGAATGAAGCGCCTCAATTCTTGGGCGAACTTTTGAATTCTTTCCGTAAACAGTCTAAACGATCTCATGTAGACAACTACACACTGAACATGGGACGCATTATGCCTTGCTCATCCAATCCTCTTGTTCAGTTAATGCAATCGCTAGGATTTATAAGAATCATAGTTTTTTCTCGATTTCGAAACGCGTCTAAGCATCAACTCTGGATTGCTTATAGTCCGAACGGTGATGATGACATGGACGATGGTATGGCTGAAGATGAAGAACTTACTCCTATAGGAGGATATTATTGTACATGCCAGTCAGGTGCTCGAACCCTTGGAACTTGTGCACATATAATCAGTGTATTATGGTTCTTGGGATATGCTCGGCAGCAAGAAACAATTCGCTTTCCATCACAAAGACGAATTCAGACCATAAATGACACAGAAAATCGATTACCAGCAAGAGATATTCAGTTACCAGAAGTTGCCTTCATTGGCTAAAATCGACGACATCCTGGTCATCTCTTGTCTTCATTGCCTAGATAATGACTAAATCTCATTCTTTTCTTAGCTTAATTGGCTAGATATTAAAAACATCCTTTTCATGATTTTCCTTCATTGGCTGGCTATTCACAAAGTCATTCTCATTTCTTGCCTTTATTGGTTCTATATTGATTTCCTCTTCATATCTTGTCTTTATTGGCTGAATATTAGCAATAAATGACAAGTTCACATTGAACGACCTTGAAAAATGACCTGTGTCTTAAGGCCATGACTTTCTTTGCATTTCACCGTTAGAGCCGAATAACTTTCATAGGGAACATTTGTTTCGCAGAGCTGTAGCTTTCAGGATATCCATTTTCGGACTTTGTGCCCCATAACACTTTTGATAGAGACATTGAGAACTACAATTTTACGAAGTTTAATCAAAATTGACCAAAAGCCATTTCATGTACTTTTGCTGTGGGGACGTTTATAAAAAAGAAAATATTTCTTATCGCAATATTGAACTTTGTGAAGACCTACGTAATAATCTCGACAATCTTCATTTGGTACTTAGAATGATTCGTAAAATACAAATACCTTACAAGGACAAGCTCAACGCGTACACAATTAATGAGATAAGAATAATGTGAAATAGTATATACTACAATAAAACCCCAGAATAATCATCAATTACCCTGTTACATAAATGACTAATTAAGATAGCAATCAATTATTTCTTAGTTAGAAAACATGAATATGCTTTGTGCTCTAGTCCTATCGTTGGCGATTGTCCTCAATTATATTGGTAATAAAATAATTTAATATTATATTTATATTTTGAAAAAAGTTTCAAAAGTTTTTCTGCAATAATGATGTGCCCGTTGTAAACTGATTACTATTACAATTAAAAACCATGAAAATGCTCTAAAATTTCTGGGATTCATTTCAAATGCTTTATTCTTCTGGAAACTAAAAATTATTTTAAAATCGTTTGAACTTCTATTCAAATCTTTAAAAAATGTAACTTTTGGATAAAACATTAAGCACGTTAGTTTGCATTATCAGGAACATCTCCGCCACATTTGTAAGCTTTGGGACCTAATGGAAATTTATAAAAAAATTTTAAAAGTTTGGAAATTTCTCAGATAAAATAAAAACACATCCTCTACAGCATGTTTCTCTGAGTGTAAAAATGCAAAATACAAATTCATTCCTTTCTATATGTTTTTACAGAATTGAGTTTGCAAAGCGAGCCAGTTAATCGGCGAGAGAATTTTCCCAATCGCCGGAGAAATGAATCTACGTGGAGTCAATCAAACCGAATAGCCGAACAATCGACGTCAGGTATAATAATTTGTCAGTAGAATAATACGTCATTTGAATAATACGTTAAAATACAATAAACATATAAAAAGTTAACCATTGCTAAAAAAATGGAAGCAGGACGTTTTAGAGCAAATTAGCAATTTTGGCTAAGTTTTCGAAAAAATACATAATTCAACATTCTATATACAAAATCTATCTATCTATCATAATATTTCTCAATCTTTCAAGGCGTAATTCCATAAATTTCGTTTTATTCTGTTAAATAATTGCCAAGAAGTAATTGCAATTTCTGAAACGTGGCAAAATTATCTTATTATTCGCGTCGAATATGACCACTTTTTTACTTGAGTAGCTCATCATTAATTTATTCTTCTCTCAATATAGCATACTGTCAGCTCTTACACCTTGCTACATTTCTGCGAAGTAGATTAAAACTATCTGATTATTGAGCTCGCCTATTTAATAATGGTAGAGGGGGCTCTATTTGCTCCAAAGCTACATGACTTGTTTTCACCACCACGCATCTCCACTGTAAGAGTGAGACAGAAGTTTTCCGTGTTGACTGAGGAGGCGTATTGGTGGAAGCGAGACATCTGGCACCGGATTAAATATGTCCATATTTCCCCTCGTTGGAAACAACTGTTATTAAGTTTAGTAAAAAGTAGCACTGTTCTCATCTTGCAGTGATCTAATATAAATTATATAAAGTACCGATATCTTTGCCTCAACGTTCAAGTTGAATACCACATTATTTTGTGATAAGTTGATTTATTTGCGGCCAAGAGTTCTCTTTCAAAAGCAGGTCATCACTAAGCCACCACAATTTTTGATTTTTATCTTTACGTAAGGGTTATCAAACTTAAGCATGGGTATTCTTTGTTTTATTTTCACTGAAAACTAATTGTTCAATGAGAAATCGTTAAAATTCAGAAACATTCGTCGAGCATCCGGACACCCGGGTATTACCTAATTATCCGGGTACCCGCGTAAATACGTTATCTCGGTTCCCCGAGTATGCCATTGCGTCAACATGGAGATCGCATGTTATCTTAGCGTCAAATATTCTTTCAGCTGAAACGCTCCAGCTCCACCTTGTTGGGGTTAACGAGAAAAAACAGTCTGTGCACCATTGTTCTACTAGGTTAAGTAGTGATTGCATGAGTTTGCACAATCTGTCCCCATGCTTCTTCGTTACTAGGATCGCGAAATGATGTACATATTCTTGAGTGTTAAAACTTGATTCGCTCAAAACAAGAAACAGGTTCTGTAGGCATCACCTTCAAACTTGACTTCATTGCTATGTATCGAAGTATTCTTCTGATGTTCCTCGGTCAGAGAAATGTTATTCCTCTCGTATCGATCCTACTGGATATGCCTTCGACGGTTTCGGGACAAGTGAAGTTTTCTTATGCTGCTAGTTTTGCAAGCCTGTTCGAGATATCGTTGTTATTGATGCTACTGTGTTCAGGAATCCACAGTAGATTAACTCGGTTTTCGTCGCTTAATTGTTCAGTCTGTAAACCAACTGTCCCTATATCTAGGCGCATGTTCCTCGCAGTAAACGAATTCCTCTCATTGTGTGATGAAGATGCTTTAATACTATTCGTGTCCCCAATGCCGCCGTGAGCGTTAAATTCCAAACCCAAATGACGCCCCTTAAATTCAGGCTTGAAACCCGTTATTAGTAGGAAAGAAGTGCGGCTGATGGTTATTAGTATCATTTGTTCCTATTGTTCTAAAAAAAGTTTGAACCGCTCACTGACAGATGTGGTAATGACATAATTCTGTATTCAGACTAAAGTCGACCAGAAACTGCTAGCAGCCGTCCGACTCCTCCTAATAGAGCTGCCCTTGGATCTCGTCTGGTGTCATTACGAAAAATTCTTGGTGACCGACTTTTCTAGAACTTGCCTGACGGGAGGTGGTCTCATCGGAGATTGACTTTGTCGAAAATTTATAGCAAAGCATTTTACCAATAAATTTCCTAATTTAACACACTTAAAAGACTTCATATTCATTCTGTCTGCTAATAATAAAGTGGGATTGATATGTGGAGCGGTTGCGATTCTTTTAGATTTAAGGTTTCGTAGGTATCGGGTAATTGCCTCCTGTTCTTCTAATTTTATTTTAATTTTCCTTTTGTTGGTATTTGAGTGTTGGGCTTGAATTTTATGATGAATTTAATTTTGAATTTGTTTAAATCGACTTGTGAAATTTTTAACTCACTTGATCATGCTTTGTTTGCATGATTCTAATCTAATCTTCAAGGCTAAGAGAGAGCTAGTTTATTTTACATTCTGTCGTAATAAATCTTATAACTTTTAGAATGACTTAATCGAGATGAATGGAATGGAATTCTTAGCAGCGCCCGTTATTTGTATTTCTATTATGAAATCAAGTAAAAATTCAGGCAGGCAAAAAACCTAATGAAATCTTCAATACCGATATCTTTCTGTCCACTTAAGGCTTTCATCATTTCTAAAATATCCTTAGCAGATATTGGGTCCGAATGGGAATTAGATTAAAAGATTCTATTTGAATTTTTGTCCTTACGGAATTTCTATTTTTTAAACGGTTTTTAGCTCAAAATTGCGGAAATTCATATAAATTTGAAAAATGTCCACATTTTCGAAACAGATAAATAAAAAATTTTTTAATAAAAACATTTGCAACGTTTTGAAAATTATAGATTATTTTACAAACTTTAATCGAAAAATACAAAATTGAAAATTCATTCATTTGTATTTGTTTTTAGGGAATTAATAAAAGTTAAGTTTTCGCTTTATCTGGATATAATGAACAACAATCCGTTTGACTACAATAAATACAAAATTCTGTATTTGATGTCAAAATTCGACACGTTTCAAAACTCAGTACACACTGAAATTCACAATACCATAATGATTGGATGCCAGCAATCCTAAATATAACTTTATAGGTACTCAATTTCTGCTGAAGAATTCAAATTCTATTTTAATTCAGTGCAATTTTTAAAATATTTTAAATGATTTCAAAGAATTTGAAAAGTTAAAAAAAAGTCGGAGGACTTAAAGGACTTTTAAGAACTCAAGTAATTTTAAGTAAGTACGACAGACTTGGCGGGCTCTTAATGTTTCTTTTTAAAGGAATTATGAATAATATAAAAATGTTAATGATTGGCAAGAAAGTTTATAAAATTTTACGACATTTTTTTTAATGATTTCAAAGAAGTTAAAGGGAGTTCCATAAAAGTTCTGAGGACTTTAAAAATTTTCAAGCAATCTTACAGGATTTCTGAGAATTAAACTGTTTTTAAAGAACTACCCGTGACTAGGCGGGATCTTCAAGTTTCCTTTTAAAGAATTTAAAAATAATTCAAAAAGGTTAAAGGATTTAAAGAATATTTTATAAGATTTTAGGACAGTTTAACTGTTTTTAAAGAATGTAAAGTGAACCATTGAAAAGTGATTTAAACATATTTTAATATATTTGAAAAAATTCTATAATTTCAAGGATTTTCAAGACGTTTATAGAATTCTAAGAGATTTAAAGTAATTTTCAATAATTCCGAGCAACTTTGAAAGATTTTAAATGATTGCAAAATGGTAAAGATTTTTAGAAAAAATATCATTGCTGCATCGGCAGAGATTTTGAAACGCCCATAATTTTTAAAGAAGGGCCCAGTTACAAAAACGTTGGGACAAGTGTCTAACCATTTTTGACGTACTATTGATTAATGGCAATGTTTCGGATGAATGTCATCAGTATTTATTACATCGTTCTCAGGTTTCTTTTTGTTGCAGCTCCTTTGGAATAAAAAGTGGGTTCTAATGGCAACCTCCGTTTTTTCTGTGTTCTTAAAAGAAAGTTTTATCGCTCAATCTGACACAATACGAGTTAAATACGATTCCTGTCAACCTTAAAATTTTTTTCTTACTTATTTACTAAAGTGGCTTCGTTCACTATTGCTTCTAAAAAAGTAACTAGTTTTAGTTACTAGATGAAAGAAACTATACACTTCCCGTCTTTGATCACCTTTGGCACTTTAGAAAAATTTCATTCTCTGATTTCTATTGCAGAGTTCCATACCAAGTCTCAGGCTGAAAGAGAACTTAGTGGACTGAATCTTTCTTCAGTCAGGTCTTCTACTCCTCTTACGAGGTCTAGGTCTAGATCTCCATCTGGCCCTCATCAGCCTGCCCAACGGTCTCCTTCCAGACCTGGTTCTTCAGCCACCGCTTCCTCTTCAAGCCCTGGAAGGTTTTCGGTTCTACGTACGAGACTTCCTTTAATTCACGAATATCGATATCGAATTGAAGATCTTGAATTTCTTCGGCTTACTCCACTCAAGAATAGTAACCAGACATTTGTATTTCGAAGATACACTTTCCCTGCCGATATGCAGTTAAAGGTAAAAAACATTAATGGCCGTACCTATGAGCCTATTCCAAAGGACGAACAAATTGTTTTATCAACATTCGATGGTGATGTATTTGCAATATTGGAAAGTACTGACATCCTTGCTGGAATTTATTTACGTAATAAGAATACTGATATAAGAACTCGAGTGAAATTAAACATGGAAAGCTACAAGGTTACCGAATTGACCAGAGAAGAAATGTATGAAATTCAAGTAGGTCCAAATAAGATGATTTCACAATACTTTCAAATTAAATGGGAAAAGAGCAATGCAGAACCTACTCCTTTTACAAGGTCTAGGTCTAGGTCTCCTGTTGGCCTTCATCAACCTGTCCAAAGGTCTCCTTCCAGACCTAGTTCTTCAGCCGGCACTTCTTCTTCAAGATCTGGACGGTTTTCGGTTCCACCTACGAGACTTCCTGCTGGGCGTCAACATGGATATCCACTTGAAGATCTTGAATTTATTCGGCTTACTTCACGCAAGAATAGTCAGCGGACATTTGTATTTCGAAGATACACTTTTCCTGCCGATATGGGATTAAAGGTGAAACAAATTAATGGCCCTTACTATGAGCCTACTCCAGAGAACGAACAAATTGTTTTATCAGCATTCGATGGTGATGTGTTTGCAATACTGGAAAGCACTGACCACCTTGCTGGAATTTATTTACGTAACAAGGATACTAATATAAGAACTCGAGTAAAAATAAACAGAGAAAGCCGTAAGATTACCGAATTGACCAGAGAAGAAATTTGTGAAATTCCAGTAGGTATCGTTAAATTAATTCGACGAAATTTTCGAATTACGCGGGCAAAAGGAAATGGTCAAAACTAATCATTGAATTTTTTTAAATGTAAAACTGCAATGTAATATTTTTAAGGAAACAAACTCTAAAAGAAACGTTGACGTAACTTACAGTCACGAATAATAATAAACAGTCACTGTATAATGATGCTCAATGCTCTAATACTTATTAATTATTTTAAGGAAAAATAAATTATAGGGCATTATTAATTTACCAGCATTATTATTCTATACTGAAGACCAGCCTACAGTGAATGGAAATAAATCGCACAGCGTTTGGTTGAATCAATTTTTTGCAAGAATAAAGAAATGTTAGCATCAACTATTATCCTTCTTCAGAATTTATATAAAAATAATGCATTTGTAATATCTAGTAACAATTATTAACTTTTAAAACAAAATTTTTATAAAAAAATGCAAGGAATCGCCAACCAGTGTCTCAGATAGGACCTAATTGATTGGAAGATACGGTCAGTTAATATCGTTAGTTATTGACTTAAATAAATTTAAAAAAACAATACAGATTCCTCTCAATTTTTAGTAACATACTTTATTTTTTTAACCTAATCAAGTTTGAAACAACTAGGAAAATACATTTCTCATGTTATAAAATTATTGATCAACAATCGTTTTTTTACAATAAAAATGCGCCATTTTGTAAATTTTTATGAGTGAGCGATCGCTTGTTTAAAAAGCTTAAATTTTACTGACTTGCTGTTTTTACCGACTGTCTTTACGAATTTTTTTGCCACGTGATTTTAGAAATAATTCTTATATTCTAAAACAATAAACTAGGAAGGTTAAAAAACTTGAGTAATTCTTAAAAGTACACATTTTAAATGCAATAGATTTTCGGAATTTAATGATTTTTAATGAAACTGTTATCATAGTTCAAAAAGCTTAAAAAATTCTTTTTTATTCCAAACATTTTAAGGCATAAAAAGTAAAAGTGTTAGAAAGTGTTAGATTAATAAATCTATTCAATTTTAAGTAACAAATTTTTGTTATTCAGTATATTCATTCACCATGTGGAATTAAGTGAAACAACATTTTCAATTTCCAAATAATATTCAAAATGATTTAATTTTGGATAGAAATGTTTCATATCAGTTGTCAGAAATAATAAGAAAAATCGACTTTAACTGCATCAGTTTGCAGCAATAAAGAAATGGTTTAGGAAACTAGTGTCAATGTTATACGCGTGCCACAGCACACAAGTGGGACATAACAAATTTTTCTGCAGAAATTATTAATTATTCACAAGAACGACAGTAGTTTGCGTATTTATTCGCTTGTCAAAAGTTGGCTAGTTTACGGGCTGAGTTTAGGCTGTGTGATCTATAAAGTGCTAAAAAGTGCTTCTCCATCAAATGGTCCATTTTCTCAAAGTCTCTGTGTCAGATGAAAAGTGAATTCGTGTTGCCAGATCTGTATAACGTCAATTACTTGGCATACTAGCTCTCGAAATCTATGAGGGTAAATTTAAAGTTGTATTGCAAAAAATGTAGAATGTGGAGTGCGAACTTTCAGGTCGCAAGACAAAAAAAGATAATATTATCAGTATTTTCCTTAAACTTCATATTTTCGGAAAATTGTGTATGTATCTTTAAAAAGTCTCTACCTCGTTAAGCGTGGGTGGATTTTTAAAGAAACCAGAGGAACAATGAAGAGGCGCGATGGAGCAGCAAGACAATATTGATACTTCCTGATCCATCTCTCGCTCTTTTGTAATGTTTTATAAACTCTTATTTGTTATGTTTTATAAAACCTGGCAAAAAGAATAAAGATGCCCCTTGAAACTTTGGTGGTAAGTTTGACCACTCTAATACGAATCTTCAAAGGGGATGGAGAGAGATAGAGTCAAGCGAGGGGAATAATAGTGACAAGGGACGTCGTTCTTGCTTGTTATTTTGTTGCCTTCTTGCACTAGTTTTCTTATACCGAAACAGTCTAGCTGAAAGAACATTTGGTTTTGTCGATTGAGAGACTATAATCTCATTCAATATTGCTGATGCTAATATATCGATGCACCGAGGGTGGATGATTTTAGTGACATAGCTTATCAGCTTCCAAGAGGAGTTCATCAATAGGCAGTTGCTGTTCCGCATCTATGGCAGCTATTTCAACAGCCGAAAACTATCTTTCCAGAGATATAGTGCGTCTTTGATCAACTAGATTCTGCTTCATTATTTTTGTGGCTAGCTCTGGGTACTTAAGTAAGAAGAAGAGGTCTCTATGTTAATACACTCGGAGCCTCTTACCTGAGAGTTTAGTGTCAACTATCGTTTTGGAGAGTGTAGTAATTCCGATTCTTGAACCAGTTTAAATCAAGTGTACTATTTAATACCTTTTAATATTTAGTATTTTTAATTTAAAGTTTTTTGGTGTTGTGGGAAGTGACTAGTCGGATGACGTATGACTTCCGCATGCACCGGGATCCATCTTTGGTAAGCGATCTTGGTCGTAGCTTCCGGAGGCTAAATCTCTCCTAATTTTACAAAACAACCAAACATTTTTTTGGTATAAAGTATTTTGTTAAATCGACTCGAGGACACCAATATCGGATTACATCGATGAAAAATTTAGAAGTTGATTTGCTACTTTGTTTGATTGACTTCAACTGGGCCGGACGTGATTGCCTCGCTGTCCCACACCAGTCCGCGATTAATAAATAACACATTTAGTATTCCGAATGACTTGACATTCTTTCAATAATCGGCATTTCCCAAATTACTGGAATACCCTGAATTCTTGAAATATTCTGAACTTTTTTGGATTGCATTAATAAAAAGAATTTCCTGACTTCTGAGTACCTGCATTAATTCAATTTATCTGAATTCCTTTGAATCCTTTATGCTACTTAAAATTATTCTGAACTCCGAGCTAATCGAGATGATGGCACAGATTTGAAAATACGAGTAATGAAAGAAATTTAGACATGCATCCATGTATTAATGTATTCTTCATTTTCAGATTGATATACAATTTGTTCTGCATTACACAATTTTTTTCTAATTACGGAATTGAAGTCGCTGTCCCGGGCCGGGCGCCCATGTTGTTGTGGCTACGTCCAGAAAAAGAAGGACTAGAAGTAGAACAATCTGAATTTAAGGATATAGTTCGCCCTCGTGACACTCGCTTTTACCAAGATAATAATTTTCTAGTCTGTTATAAAAAATTAAGGAAATTATATCCAAAGGTGATATTTTTGTGGCAAAATCGAACGATTATGGGAGTCAGAGCACCAAAAATCATAAGTAAGATGCTATTTATAACTCAGCCATACACAAAAAAATTGTTTTCTAATTTTTTAGGTTTTTTTTATAAATCACATCTAAACCATGTGTAGAAGACTTAGGTAAAAAAATTTACATTTTCAAGATCTGAACAAAATTTCAAGATTTTAAAATATAAAAAGTTTTTAGGTTATCTTAAAAGATTAAATAGAAATCCCAAGCATTTTCAAGAGCTTTACAAATTTTTAAGGGATTTCAATAGATATCAAAGTATTTTCAATATTTTAAGAAATTTTAAGATTTTTGGAACGTTTGTTTATTCATTTCAATAGGTTGAAGGATTGTCAAGGACATTGAAATATTTTAGGTTGTTTGAAAAGATCCCAAGGTCTTTTCAAGAGATTTAAATCATTTTAAGGGCTTTCCAAGGATTTTAATATTTTAGGGTTTTAATATTTTAATGGATTTCAGATGCTCAGACTTCACCTTAGAGGTTCGGGGTTCGATTTCTAAGGCGGTAGCTTTGGAAATGTTTCTATGTACCTTTACCGAGTTTCTGTTTGTTCGGAACCCACCTTAAGCTGTACTGCCCCCCCCCATTGTGCACTTGACTGCAACCCAGTCAACCCAAAATATAAAATCCAACTCTAACCAAAAAATGCCTTCGAGATGTTGGGCAGTAACCATCTTAAGCCTGTTAAAACATTTTTAATAAAAAATCAGTGTAATATAGTTTTCAAGGCTTCTACCTTTTGTCATATTCCTGAACATTCTTTTCCTGAAAAAAATGTTGGAAAATGTTCCATTAAAAATAATGTAGTTTCTGTAACCAAATTCAGTTAAACAAATCATAAAATAAAAGCACTGTTTACAAATGCTGATTTAATCATCAGGTGTAATATTATCATTATTTTTATGATTAGATCATATTATGTTTTCCTTCTTCACAATGTTTTTATTCTTTTTCATCAAAACAGCTGAAATAGATTTTACCATTTGTCTTAAGAATATCTACCTGTAGAGAGCCCAATATAAAGATTTAAGGTTGGCTTGAACCTTAAGCAACCAGTCTTTTTAAATTTAAAAGATGTTAGCACGTAATATTATCATCATCACTAAAAAATGTATAAAACATAAGATATTTCTTGTCGTAATAGCCCTTTTAGTCAAATCTAGATATAATTCAAACAATTTTTTCACATTTTTAACTTAGTGAACACGTACATAATGATGACGACAATTTTTATTTGGCTCTTGGAATGATTAGTTAAATACAAACACCTCACAAGGACAAACTCGAGACGTACGAAATTCATGAGATAGGAGTAATGTGTAATATTATAAACTGCAATAAAATCCCAGAATAACTATCAGTTACACTGTTATATGAATTATTAATTAGGACAGTAATCAGTTGATCCTCAATTAGACAAAATGACGATTCTTTGCGCTATATTACTATCATTGGCGATAATCCTTAATGTTATTGGTAATATAATAATTTTCTAATATATATTTTGAATAATGATTTTACAGTTTTTCGGGCATAACAATTTGTCCTTTGTAATCTGAAGATCATTAAAATTTAAAACAATGGAAATGCTCTAAAATCCCCGGGAATCATTTCAAATGATTGATTTCTTCTGGGGTCTGAAAACCAGTTTAATGCCATTTTAAAGATATTATAGGTAATTGGGACTCTTCCTAACTCAAGTCTCAGTGCGTATCCTGGAGTATAATAAGGAAGCACATTAGATACGAGACTTTGAAAAAGAATCAATTTCGAGTGCCAGAAATCTCCTTCTGAATTACGCAATACTTGCAAAGTTGCCCCCTTAGCTTTCCTTGCGGCAGCAAATCTTTTATTACAAGCTAGTGTAAAGGTACAAGAGCTTGAAAATAGTTTCTCGTGATAGTTATGTTCCCGGACCATCTCGAGCTGCGTATCATTGAAAGTTAAAATCGGAATCCTAGGTGGCCTCCCTCTATGATAAGTCATAGTCTTGGTCTTCGACGTATTAAACAGTAAAAAATTCAGATCACAATCGTCACTGACGACATTAATTTTCCTCTGAAGATCAGGGCGAGTGTCAGCCAACATTACGATATCATCGGCACATGCCAGTAATTTAATGGCCCTCAAGTGATTCACGTTTCGAACAAAATCTTCGAATTCTCCAATCAATTAAATTAAAAAGGACTTAAAAGTTCCCAGTCCACCGGGTTAGTAAGACCGTCAGGTGTGCGGATGGATATCATAGCTGCATCTTAAAGATCGTGATTTACTGAAGGAAAGGCACTTTAAAAATCAACGAAACGCAGCAACAACTTTTCGTGCAGCAGTGCAGAAATGAATCTGATTTATAGAACTTAGAAAAAATGTATGATCCATACAGCCTCTGAAAGCACTGAAACCTGCCTGAAATTCAGGTATACACTTGGCCGCAATCGTCCAATGCCTATCCAGGAGGATTCGTGTAAATATTTTTACAATTGAATTCATGAGCGCAATATCTCTGTAAGAGCCCGGATCCTCTTTATCACCCTTCTTGAATAGCATGCACGTAAGGGTAGTTTCCCAAGAAGGGGGACCTCCTGAGTCTCCCGGATCCTACTGAATAGACAATCAAGTTAGTCTAGACCTACTTCGGGTAAAGCTTGGTAAAACTCTGCGGGGATACCATCGTGTCCAGGGACTTTTCCTTTTTTACATTTGGGGATAGCAGCCTTGATTTTGTCCTTTGGGATCTGGGTATCCAGAAAGGGATGCGTATTTACATCCCAAGAAAGATCAAGGTTAACTTCAAGGTTCACAAGGTTCGCTAAAGCTTGCCATGATTAGATGCCAATGTTAATACTTTTTGCAAGTCTAGGCTTAAAGAAATTAACTGCTCTCCAAAGCTCCGACGTCCCTCTGGCAGATGCAAGAGCCTCTTTGAAAGGCCTTCTTATACAAAATTTTCCTTGCGATCAACAGTGAGCTATAGGCTTTTTTATCTAAATTAAATTTTGTTATATCATCGAAAGAGATCCCTGATCTTTTACACACTTTCAGGCTATTTTCAGTTTTTCTTTTAGCATTGAAACATGCCCAGTCAATTTAAGGCTTTTTTTTCCTATAAAGCGCAAAGAATTAGCTGGAATCACACAAGCAGTTGAGGCCGCCGCTCTAATTGCCGAGATAAGATTTTGCTTCAGTCTGCCACCGAAGAAACGAGCTCCGTCTCCGAATAGGGTAGAATCAGTGAATCTAGGATGCCCTTAAATCTTCCATTCAGTATAGCAAAACCACGTCATTCTAAACAATCTATAAAGGCAGTACCAGGTTTACAAATTACAGGAGCGGATACCAGTCTCCCCGATCCGCGAACTGAAGTCGAGGACAGCATCCAAACCATCGCGAAAATATTTATGGTCCACGGTGGGGCTGAATAATTTTATATAAAAAGTTCGAACACCCCAAAGTTACGAGTGGAAAGTTTTTTTATTTTTTTATTTTTTTTTTATTTTATTTTTTTTTAATTTTTTTTTAATTTTTTAATTTTT
>JAAAKG020166057.1:0-28337 GCA_010014905.2 Druon quercuslanigerum
TCAAACAACATATCGTTGGAATTGTTATAATTCGTAGATTTCGAATATCATATTTGTGATTTAATAAGTGGGAAATTAAAAAATTTGAGATTCGATATTTTAGGCCTCATTAGGAACAAAGGCCCCCCGCTGACTAGGCTCGGCAGGTGCTGCTCGACGGTGTGAGGGGTAGCCGCGTAGCGGGGGAACGCTACACAGGTAGCTGGGGCGGAATTGTGCTCTGCACAGGGATACAATGATATAAACAGAAGAAAAACGCGTTGCGTAATTTATGGACAGTCCCTAATTAGACTAAGTGCTCAAAAAGATGACTTTCGACTTAAATGCACTTATTAATCCGTAATTCAAATGAATTTAATAACGGGGAAGTGTATCTTCTTGAATTTCAGCACATGCACTTGTCATTAGGTCAATCATATTCTCACGTGTTGTTGGTTTTTCTTTGTACACTTCGTCATTCTGATAGCCCCACAAAAAGAAATCTGGTGAAGTAAGATCTGGCGATCTTCCAGGCTAATTTATCGAACCGCCTGTACAAATCCAGCGACCATTGAAATCACAACCAAGAACTTCTCATGCTACCGCTGAATAGTGTGCCGGACAACCATCATGTTTAAACCACATGTTATGCCGTACTTCTAAACTCAAGTCTTCAAACAATATTGGCAGTTCATTTTCCAAAATGTCTTGATATTTTGGACCATTTAAGCTGCCTTCGATAATCTGGGGACTGATCAGTTTGTTGCCAATTATTCATCACACCATACGTTCGCAGTCCATGGACGCTGGTGTTCGACTTCACACAGCCACTGCGGATTTTCAATACTCCAGTAGTGCATGTTGGGTCGATTAACTATTCCATGGTTCGTAAAAGACGACTCGTCAGAGAATAGTACATAACGAAAAAAGTTGGGATTTTGTTGTATTTGTTCACGTGCCCACTGCCCAAAAATTGCTCTGAGACATTCCGGAATCACGAGCAATTTCTCGTGTACAAACGTGAGGATTATTGTCCACTGCAGCTAATACAGCAATTTCATTATTTTCTCCAGTGAATGTTGCTCTACGGGCCTTTTTCTTAGGTTGAACACTTACATCGGTAGTAAATTTTTTAATAGTACGATAAAATGAAGCACGTCACACAATTCTATTTGGAAAACGCTGAGCGTAGAGATTGACAACATTATCAAGATTTTTTCCAGCTTCTCCATGCACCAGAAGCATTTCAATTTTTTCTCGTACGGTTAGATCCTCCATTGTAAAGTAATATTCGGAAACATTTTTGATCTAAATAAAAATGAGTTTTGTCTAAAATGTATTTTTTCTAATTCACTGTAATTAAGGAAAGAAAAAAATTAAACACTTTCGTAATGTTTATATAGCCTCTGCTGACCTCAGTCTACAATAATTCCAGAGCTAAAATTTAGGAATATTCAGGAAACACTGTTAATCTAAACGTATTACTTAATAATTACTTCTCAAGAACGAAAATGCGCTTTGGCATGTTTTTCAAAATAATAATTACCAAAGAGCTCCGAAGCTCTGTTGCCCTTATTTTTAACCGACTTCAAAAAGAAGGAGGTTCTACCTATGTTCGTTGCGATGTATTTTTTTATGTACGAGTTTTTAATCCACTCGTTCAAAGATTCTGTAGCGATTTGAAAAATTCTTTTTTTCCGTGGCAAGTCATGTCGCGATGAAAATGGTATATTTCTTATTGTTAATGTATTGCAGAATCGGATGCGTGCATTATCAGTAACAGTAAAATAAATAAAAATTGAATTTCGTCAATTACAGCGTCATCTATCGCGAAACGAGAAAAATGTTTTAGAAAAATCATACGCAGTTTTATTCAAAGAATCCGAATATGCAATAAAAAATAGAGGTTCCTATTTCAGATTTCGAACTTGCCCCACCCCCACCCCAGGGGGCTGTGTGGGGGAACCGATTTTAACATTAGTGTATGTACTCCTCAGAGTGATGTTACTTCAGTTATGACAATGCAACCAGAAACATCCTTAGATTGCGAAGAGAAGGTCCCTGCACAAAGGGTTTCTTTTGAATATGGGTGCAATAATTAATAAGCAGTCGAGAACAATTGTCCAGGGATAGGTGCGAAGGAATTAACTCTAAAGAAGAGGCGTAATAGCCGTGCCTCTACAAGGATGGACGAACCCTTTCCCTAGCGTCTCGTGGGAGCAACAATTAATCGCCGAAAAGCTGTAGATGCGGTTCAAAACGATCGAACGCCCAGAATGTCCGACAATGGGTATGCGAACAGTGCCAATTGCCCTAGAGTATAGGGTTCTGAAAATAATTTAGATGAAAACAAGACGACAGACCGGCGAAACGCGAGTGGAAGAATCAACTCAAGAATGACTTGCTGCACTGCTACGATGTCAACATTATCCCTGTTCATGGAGGCCTTATGGCGCTTAATCAGACTTGAAAATTAGGCCATGTATTACACAAACAGGCTCTTCTCCTACAATTATGAATTGTTTGATTTCATATTTTAACCACAGAATATAAATTTTAAAATACAGAATCAAACATTGAGCTTTTTTTCGAAAAATGGCCTGGTTCTTGTTTTATTCCAATTAATTGAAAATCTATGCATTTTATGCGTTTGGGAAGAAGCAAACCGCCACGATGAGTGCACCTATGGCGAACGGGATATGGTAACATTCTGCATTCGGTTCATTATATTTCTCTCTTCTCCGTTGAATGTGCTGTTGGACACAATTAATGGAATGTGTTGATTCAAGATTCATATTTTGTGGTACAGTTTTACTGGTTTCCATTTGAAAAATTAAAATAATATTTAAAGAAAGCGGAGGAGCTTACTTTTTCGAGGTAGGGACCCAGCCATAGAATTATAATATATAATTGTCACAATGTATACAGTTGATCCTAATAGCGCGGAACGAACCGGGAATGTTCTGCGGGAACCTTCGGAACGGTCCCTGAACGTGTAAAATGTCCCCCGCTTGGGAACGTTCCAGGAACTTTCCACTGGAATCGAAAGGGAGCCTTCCATTATTGTTATTTTTAACAACAATTATCTCGTAAACCGTAAGAGATAGGTAAAAATAGATGCCATTTTTGAGTTTTGATTACCGCATATACTATATAGTAATATGATATCCATATCATAAAGTGACAGCAATTTTGACCTTTTATTTACGGTTTATAGAATATTTATTGATAATAATAACAATAACGATACTTTATTCTATTAACGTTCCAGGAAGGTTCCTGGAACGTTCCGTGCTATTAGGGGATACTATGTTAAAATTTTACAAAAATTATAAATATATT
Source organism: Druon quercuslanigerum (assembly GCA_010014905.2). NCBI lineage: Eukaryota > Metazoa > Arthropoda > Insecta > Hymenoptera > Cynipidae > Druon > Druon quercuslanigerum. The sequence goes on from JAAAKG020166057.1 coordinate 3,322, forward strand.
TCCAATCATTTACAAGATAAAGTGCCTATGAAATGATTCCATGCTAATAATTTTTATTTCCAACCCACTCAATTTTTGAAAGAAATGTAACTTATTTAAAGATAAATAAATTATTTAATTATTTAAACAATGATTTATTGTTTATTTTCCAAATTTCTAAACATTGAGCCACGGAAGTCCGCTTTTTCTAAATTGGTATTCTATGCTACGTTTTATTGAATAATTAAATAATTTTGATATATTTATTTTAATGTTTAATAAATTTCTATTTGTTTAAGCAATCTTCATTTGCTCAATCAGTTTTTTTCGATAACTCAATAGTGTATTTCATGTATAGTTTATAGAAAGAATACATGAGCCATGTTTTAATTGTTTAAACAAATATAATTTATTTAAATAAATACTTTTCCAAAATTAGTTTAAAAGCGTAATGTTATTATTTATACAATTAATTATTGTTTTTTTATTTAAATTTTCATCAAGTTCAGTATGGATGGATTACATCAATAAAACAACAACACCAACAACAAACAGCATCAACAAGAAGTTGCATAGGATACCAATTTAGAAAAATTGGACATCTCTGGCTCAATTTTTAGAAATTTCGTAAATAAATAATAAATAATTGTTTAAATAACTTTATAATATTCTTAGAAAATTTTTTGACGCAAAACAATTACATTTTCATCAAAAAATACGATTATGTTTTACATTTTTTGGGATTAAATAATTGTTTAAATAATTAACAGTTGCTTAAACAATTGAAAATTCTTATAAATATAATGGAAAATTCCGCACTTTTCGACTTAACCATTCCCAATTCTTGGCGCACGATCTTTTTTCAGAATTTTTATCGCGGGAGTCTTAGAAGAGAGAAGAAAGGTATATCCATAATTTTTACGGGCCATATTTCGAACTTCCTTGCATTTGCTTCTGTCTTTCGATAAGGACCACTCTAAATCGCCAGTCAATAATGATCACCTCGTGCAAATCAATATTAGAGTGTTATTAGAGTGTTTTTTTTCGACGATACTTTAACACCGAAAACCCAGAATCGAGCTTAGGATTTATATTGAGTGCCTGTCATGCCTCACTTAATTTTCTTGTTGTAAGAGATTACAGCTGGTTGAGAGAAATAAAAAATGATTAAAATATTCAGAAATTAAATCCGTTCAATTTCTGTTGAGAGTTTTTGTAATTTTGCATAAGTTTACATACGATTATTAATATTATTTTATTATTAATAATAATATAATATAATTGAAAATTGTTCATTAAATTATTATTAAGTCAATATTATTTGTTCAAATATTTTAAAATAAAAATAAATTATTAAGTATGATTAAAAATTATGAATTAATTATTAATAATATAATTACATAAGAATGCATAACCATATTGACGGATTTTCCTAATATTTTATTTTTTCATTCTTTTGTAAATTATAGCAGAAAGTTTATGCAGGTAATTAAAATGTAATTGAGCAATGTTTTGACTAATTTTAGTGATTGTAAGAGGTGATCATCCTTGATTTGTGATTTAGTGTGGTGTTTTCAAAAGACATAAGCAGATGCAAGTAAAAGTTAGAAGTATAGCCCGTACACATGATGGATATATGTACGTATCTTCTCTCGTCTCAGATACCGCAACAAAAATGCTGAAAAAAGTTCGTGCACCAAGAATTGGGAATTTTTAAATCAGAAAAGTATGGAATTTTCCATGATTTTTAAAACAATTTCCAATTGTTTAAGCAAATTTGAATTATTTAAACAATTATTTAATCCCATAAAATGTAAAACATAAACTTATTTTCTGATTAAAATTTAATTGTTTGGAGTAGTAAATTTTTTAAAAAACATGCAGTTATCTGAACAATGATTTATTGCTTATTTTTAAAATTTCTAAACATTGAGCCAGAGATGTCCAATTTTTCTAAATTGGTATCCTATGCAACTTTTTGTTGATGTTGTTGTTTGCTTTTTGTTGTTCATATTGTTGTGTTGTTAATGTAATCCATACATATTGAATTTGACGGAAATTTAAGTAAGAAAACAATAAATAATTGTATAAAAAATAAGATTAGGCTTTTAGCAAAATTTAATACTCTTCGAAATCATTAAATATTATGTTTGACTCATTTTAATTTTTTTTCATGAGTGGAAAGATCTTCAAACTGTTGGGTTTAAAGATCCCAACATTCTGTGGCAAAGCCTATATTGGAGAGACCAGGAGAGCGGTGAGCTAACGTATAAAGGAACATGAGAGTCAAGTCAGGTTAAAATATTTCACGCAGTCAGAATTAGCTGAGCATTATATCAAAACAGGGCATATCATTTTATTTGACAAAACAACCGTCATCGCAAAAAAGAAACCCAATATTTTTCCAAGAAAACATAGAGAAGCAATCGAAATCTTAAAACACCCCAATAACATCAATAGGGATAACGGATATAATACCAATCCGATTTAGCTTTCCTGTCCTCCCGGATTTAAAAAAGAAATACTTGATTGAGCAATAAAGTGAGATCAGTGTTCATGGTGGTCGCTCTGACCATGCACATGCATCGTAGAGAGTATTCATACGGACAACATAACCTGATACTTCAGTTTCAGGTTAGCCCTAAATAAGTGAGCTGCAATCTTCACGAAACGTCTATTATTAATGCCATAATACGATGTTTAAATTCTCATCAGAGAAGGTATTAGATTTATTTAAAATTTGCCCCCCCCCCCCCCTACAGTTTTGGTCAAATGTCCACGTTTTGAGACCTTCTGAATCCGAAAACTGGTTTTTACGAATGTGTTCTATGAGACTGGCCTTTGGTGCACTCTTTTAGTGTCCTAAACTAAGGGTCAGGTTCGTGAGCCAGCCATTTTGGATAAAAAGTAAAAAAGTCGGCATATTTTGAATATTTTTGAGACCACTTTTTTCAAAATTCAAAAATTCTCTGGACGGTTATTCATAGTACTCCAAAATTTAAACAATTAAGCCGAATGACTTTTTTCAAAAAACAAAAAATTACCACAGTGTAGCATTTACAAAATTAAAAAAACACGACAATGAACATTTTAGGCCAAATAATAATGCACGATATAAAAAAAGTTAAAAGAAAAAAATAGTGCTTTTTGAATGCCCAACAAGATTATCGTAACAACTTTTTAAATTTTCCTGAAAAATCAAAAAATTTGATTTTGACTGCATACAAAATAATTAAAAATCTAAAAATTGTATTTGTCCGACAAACTATGCAAAATACAGTAAAAGATGACTAAACAAAAATTGTACATTTGAAAATGATCCACAAATTAGTTATTAATTACTTTTTGTTATGATCCGTAGTTTTGGCTTTAATCATGAAAAACGTAATTAACAGTAAAGAAAAACACAATCTGCCTGCTGCGTGGGCACATTCTCATCACATCTTTTAATTTCTTTTTCGTCTCGAGCCTGGGGTTTAAAGAAATTTATTTTGTTTAGTTTTTTAATACTATTTTTACGATTAAAACCAAAAGCAGAACTAACAAAAAATTATTCATGACATATTAAATCATTTTTACAATCTCATCAGAGAATGATTCCGAAAAACAGCTTTTTACGATTGTGGTCTGTCTGGGAGCACGAAAACTTTTGAACAAATTAATCTATTAGATTTGCCTTTTGTATACTCTTTTAGTGTCCTAAGTTAAATGCCAAGTTGGTTAGTCAGCCATATCGGATAAAAATTCTAAAAGTGAGCGAATTTTGAAAATGTTTGATACAACATTTTTTCATGATTCAAAAATTCTATGTATACTTGTTCGTAGTAATTGAAAAGTGAAATGTCGATTTTCGATAGCTCTAAAAAGATTATCATAATAACTTTTTGAATTTTTTCGAAAAATTAAATATTTAAAAGATGGTCAGGCTGCTTAGTAGACCAGGGATAAACTCAAGTGCGAAACACGAGATACGTGATGAGAATGTGTTCGCACAAGCCGAAGGAGCTTTGACAAAAGAGAATTAACCATCACCAAATTACTGTTGTCGTGACTTTGACCTTTAGTTCTGAAAAGTCTGTGCACATAGACGGAGCGCGTAGCGAGAGGTAAATAGAATATCGAGCGCGAAGCACAAGATAAATATATTATCGATCGCGAGAACCAGTATCATATCAAACTTGCAAGCGTAGCGAGCTGCGCGCGATGAGAATTTGTCCGCTAATCGGGCAGATTTTTTTACCTGTAATGATGTACACATTGGCGATGAAAAGTATTGTCTAATGCATTTAAGCTTTTGTAGACTGTGCAGACATTTTTTAATTAAATTCAATTCAATAAATACGTTAAATAATACTTACGGGGTAAATTACAGAGGGCATAAATTGCTAGAATGTAATTAGTCAATCTAAAGGTGTGAATAATTTATATATTTTTTTAACTTGTTTTCACACAATCAGGAAATTTACAGATACGGAATGTTGATGTCTTACTCAGGGGTAGTTTTTTGTGAAATGTAATATTTAACATCGCAGAGCAAATTAAAAGCAAAAGTCTCGCCTGAGAGTGTTTTTTGAATATTATTCTTTTTATGCGTATTATATAAGTGTATGTAAGTTGCGCTACATAAATTTACGTTGGAGGTTGGTTTTGTGAGGAAAATTATAAATTTACGTTGTTTTTATAGGCCGCAGCTCTGAGTCATCGTCCTAGCGCCACCACCCTTTTCTTGGAAGTTTAAAGAGCAAAAAAATTCTTTTTTAACATAAAAAAATTAAAAACATGACATACTCCATAATTAATGTGTCCTTGGTGGCGGCGCTGAGTCGTCGGACTTTAATCCTTGTCGAAGTTGCAAGTTTTTGCTTTCTCAGGAAGTTCCCAGCGAGAGGTGTAGAGCGTGTAATGCACACGCTGAGTGAGTACTATCGGCGAGAAAATTTGAGTCCTCTGGGTTTGACGTTGAAAAATTAAGGGGGGAAAATCGTAGCTTAATGAAAAATGGATCATTTTAAAGGTGAAAATGTTGTACCTTACTGAACCGAAAAGTAATGTTGTACAAAAATTTTTGCAGCTTGCACATCTGAAAATGTGATCAAAAGTAAGGAAATTTGACCGCTTTTAAAGACAGTAAACTTTGGAGGATAGTTTTCAATTTAAAAAAATAATAGGAAAAATCTGAAAAAATTCATGGTGGCACTTTGAACATTTATGAACAAATTGCTGTTAAAAAATTGCAAAATATAGATAATTATTCGTTTATTGTACATAAATATGCAACTAAACTGTCTTCGGTTCTACTGAAGATAACGAAGTGATTTTAATTGGTTGTAGTTACTTGGACTATTCGTAATAACTTCCAATTTGAAAGAATTATGTGTTCCTTGTTGTCTTCGCATGAATTGCGATATTGGAAGTCAGTTTTTTAAACGAAAAGCAAGCGCCAGAAACCAGCGTGGTGCCGTTTTTTCAAGGGATCGTCTTAGGCTGTCCTCACCACGTGTTACCGAACTTGTGCCTCCGAGCCTCCATCTGACCTTGAACGAGGCAGAAGGAGACCCCAATGGACAGGGACGTATCCTTCGAACTTATCCCCATTGTGAAAATTGCTTTGTGAAAGAAATATAAATATTTACTTACTTCATTTTGTAACTCATGACGGAAAAATGATCGAAATCGACTAATTTCAAATCAAATTTAGATTTTGGAGAATTAACAGTTAAGATTGTGAATTATTTAAAGGGAATTTAATGTTTTAGAAAATGAATTTTTTAATTTAGGATTGCGGGGAAAAATTTTATTAATTTTTTTAAAATAAATATTTAAAAAATGTTCCAGGATTTAAAATTATTTCCGAAAATTTCAGGAAATAATGTAGAAAATATCGACAATTTTGCAGAATTTATTACAAGATTGAAGGAAAAATTGGAACGCTTTTAAAGAAAATGTAGAAGTTTTAACCAAATTTGTGAATTAATAAAAAACTGGAAAGGCATGATTACAAAACTTCAGAATAACTTCGATTAAAGTAAAGAGATGGTCACACGTTTTGATTCACAAGGTTTTTTAAAATTTGAAAAATTTCAAGAGAATAATAAATTTTTCGTTTAATTAATGGAATATTGTAATGATTATTTATTTCCCAACATTCATTTTGAGAGAACGACAGAAAAGGTTTTAAGAAATTCAAAAAGATTTGCAAAAATATCAAAAAATAAACCTAAATAATAAAAGGCAGTTTCAATTTTGCAGAATTATGTACCAAATTGTAGGAAAAATTTAAACAATTTTGAAACATATTTAGAAGTTGTAACAAAAATTTGAAATTAAAAAAAAACATTTGAAAATCTTTAAAACAATTAAATTTTTGAAGATTTCAAAATAAAATTCTGAAATATTTTAAAATATTTATTCAAAGGTTTCATGATAATCAGAAAATTTTCTTCAGCTTCCATGGAAATTTACAATAAGTCTTTATCTTAAAAATTAAATGTCAATAGAATATTTAAAAATATTTAAAAACATTGCAAAACAGACTAAAACATTACAAGACAGACTAAAAGCATTCTACAACTTAGAAACCTTTTCGAATATTTCTCAATGATTTGCCAGCGTGGAAATTTTCCAGATTTTCTCGAAGGATTTATTAAGTACAGAATTGTCCCGATCTGAAATTTATCCATATCTTAGATTACTACGAACTTTTTCAAAATATTGTAAGAAATTATTGAAGAATTTATTCTTGCTGAGATTTTGACTATAATTATGCCATTATATGTGAAAAAAGATATATATTTTGTGGAAATATAGTGTATAAAAAGTATATAGAAATTGAGAGTTGGAAGAATAAATTATTTTCGAAACAGTCAAATTTTGAACCTAAAAATATAATCTTTTTACTCTGATATGTCAAGAAAATGATTTTTGCGTAAATCAGCCTAATTGTCACCTCGAAAATATGAATTTTTTTACTTAATGAATTTTAAACGAAAGAACAATTAATTAAAACAATTTTTTTTAAATTTTACGAATGACTTAACTTTACAACGAAGAAACATTTCTTCTTAATACAACATGTACTACTTTACTTTTGAACAAAAATAAGATTTTAAGTCAATTTCAATTTAATTTTTAAACAGAAATTGTAACTACAGAGATGAAAATACAGATCACTTGAGAACGAAAATGACGAATCCTAAAAAATAAACAAATTTTGCAAACAACAACTTTTATTTCATGAATGAAAACGTAAATTCAAGTTCGAGGGACGTCACAGTATAGGGATCGTTCACATATTACGTAAGGATGTTTTCTAATGTTTATATCGTTGTGTCATTTTTTATTTAACGGCAACTTTATTCTCATCTTTATTTAAACAAAAGAAAACAGCCTTACGTAATATGTGAACAATCCCATACAAGGCACGGCCGTGGTCAAGGCCTGGTAGCAAGGCTTGGAAGCATGTGGTAAGGAAAACCCAGGACGATACCCTGAAAAAACGCCACCACGCTGGTTTCGGGCACTTGCTTTCCCGTATGAACAACTGACTTCCAATATCGCAATTTGCACGATGACAACAAGAAGCGCATACTTATTGCAAATCGAAAGTTATTACAGATAGTCTAAGTAACTACCTCCAATTTAAATCACTTCTTTATCTTCAGTAGAACCGAAGATAGTTTAGTTGCCTATTTATGTCACTGTCTTCAGAAGCGGTCAAATTTCCATACTTTTTATCACATTTTCAGATCTGCAAGCTGAAAAAATTTTTGTACAACATTACTTTTCGGCTCAGCAAGGTACAACATTTTCACCTTTAAAATGATCCAACTTTCATTAAGCTCCAATTTTTTCCACCCTTACTTTTTCAACGTCAAACCCAGAGGACTTGAATTTTCTCGCCGATAGTAGAACACATACTATCCGGGTCTTGTACTCACGTGGGAACGACCTATCTCTACAGACATAATATGGCCGCGACTCTGCCCTGCTGAACATTCCGAGGGAGATAGAGCCAATTGTTCAAAAGGAGAAGTGACACATTTTCTGGAACTACTATTTTCGTTTTGCAGTCTCCGTTGCACACTCGAGGCCTGACATTATTCTCCAAGACTTCGAGAAGCGAAATATATACGTAATCGAAATCTCGGCTCCGTCCGACTATGACATTACTTCCAAGAAGAAGGAAAAGGGGGAGAAGTGTCAAGACTTTGAATGGAGCTGCAATGACTGTACTTAAAATATTCGGTTAAAGTAATTATTCTTGACCATCTTACACACTCATCCATCCTCATCTGTCTTCTCCTTGTTTTAGTAATAGCTCTATCTCTATGTCCTGTCACTCCATAACCCTTTCTCGTATATTACAAACACTTCTTATTTTTCTCCTGTCTTCCTCCCATTTTGAATTACCAAATTTGCCTCTCGCCTCATTGTTCCGAATTTCGCCCAAACATACTTGTCTTATTCTGCTTCCCTCTCCCATTTTTAGCTTCTCTTCAGATCTCCAGGCTCTTAATTTGTTTAGTTACTAGTGAAACGCACTGGGCCGTCAGTGCCGTTTCAGTGGGCCTTTGTGCTGATTTCTAGCTCCTAGTCTCGTACAGGCCGGGCAGAGTTATTTACAGTACTTGGCCGCCACCAAATCGAATCCATGTTTAGAATTTTCTTCAAATTATTAACACTTTTGTTTAATTTATGAATTGTCTCATTATACAAAAATTTATAATTACTATTATAAATATATATTATAAATTAAATTATAAATATATATTTATAAATACTATAATTTATTTATAAATTTATAATTAAATTTATAATTATTTTGCAGTTGAATTCAAAAATTGTCTGTTTTGGCGTGTCTCATTCCATTTACGAGGTACGTTATATTCATTCCAATTTTAAAAATCCAAAAGAAAAAGTTAGATATCCGAAATAATCGAAATCCGTACATTCTGAATTTCTTACCTTCTTGTAGATAATTTCAAAATTTTAAAAATTTAATTTTTTAGTTTTTAATCCCTTTCAGCTGGTCTACTTCGTAGCCTAGTCGCATAGACATAGACAAACCGATTTTCACTTACACTTTAGTATAAACTACTAAAACCCTTATCAAAGAGCTCGCAGACTAGATTAATTGGGTGAAAATAGAGTTTTAAAAATTTTAATGGACACTTGAAGGGAAACTCAGATATATAAAACTAGCGGTATAGGTAGTGCTGAAGAAACAGCACTGAGTCGGCACTGACATGTGCGTTTTCTTTACTTTTTCAGTGCGTTTTCATCAGCTGGGAACTCTTCTCTTAACATGTATCCTGGGTAACTCCAATTGACGCCTGTTACCCATATCAGGAATCTTTCATGCATTCTTTCCACACAACCAAAGCCTCAAACCAACAGGCCCTGATCCTCCAATAGGCATTAAACCTTTTCTTGCCTATACCCCATACTTGGTCTATCATTTTACTCGCACATTCAATTCTTTTCCTCGCCTGCAGCTTGTTTCCCCCTTCTGTCTCAAACCAAAAACCTAGGTAACAGAACTCCTCCATAACTTCCACTTTTTGTCTGTTCATTTTGCAAACGTAATTTATTTTTCTCTTTTTATTTCTGAAGCACATCACCTTTGTCTTATCTATGTTTACCGACAAATTTTTTGCTCTCACATACTCTTCGAAGATTCTCATCCTTAGGTTCATCCTCTTCTCATCATCTTCTAACAGAACTACATCGTCCGCGTATGCTGGAGGGTATAGTTTGCTATTACCCAAAACTGTTCCTCCTTCCCTTTTCTCCTTTAGCCTCTCCTCTAAGTCTGCCAGCAGCATATTAAATAGTAGTGGACCCAACGTGCACCCTTGCCTTAGACTGGTTCCTGTCCAGAAAACCTGCCCTTTTTTCTTTCCTATCTTTATCTTAATTCTGGTTTCAGTAAAAATTTCTTTTATCCTCTCCACAAACTTTTCCTCTGCACCCATCTCGTTCATTGCCTGCCACAGCACTTTTCTTTTAACTGAGTCAAGCTCTGCTTTGGAATCTACGAACAATGCGACTAGTTTCTCTTTCGTGCGCCTTGTTAACCAAGTAGTTAAGTACGTAGATGTTGTCGTTAATCCCGATCCCTGTTCCAATTTCCGTCTGATTGTGTGGAATACTTTCTTTTTTTCTATCTGACTCCCCAACCTTTTTCTTAAGGTTTCTACATATATTTTATAGCCGACTGGCATGAGAGAGATCCCTCTGTATTCATCTACCTCCTTTCCCTCGCCTTTCTTGACAGGCGGTACCACCAGCCCTATCATCCAATCTTCCGACCAACCTGTCGCCTTGTTTCTTTTTAGCCTATTTATTGCCTCAAACACTTCTTCTCTTGTTATTTCGTTCCCTTCCTCAATTTCTCTTTGGACTATCTTTCTCTTTTCCTCTTTAATCTTATTTTTCTCTCCATCTAATAGACCCTTGAAATAATCCATCGATTCCGCCATTTCTGTTTCTTCTTTAATGCTTTTTCTTCCCCTCTATCCCTATTTATAATATCTACATCCTACCTTCTTTGATCGCTTTTTCTACTTTTTCTTTATACTCCTCCTTTCCCCTATGTCTCTTTCTTTCCAGCATCTTCTGATCTGTCTTTTCCCTGTTATATTTCTCATTATCTATTTCCCCTTTTCTCAATTTTCTTATACACTCTTTTATTCTCTGTTTTCCGTTTAATCCCAAATTTCTTGTTATCCTCGTCCTTTCCTAAATCATCGTCCCCTGCTTTTTTTTCTTTTATACTTTCCGTTGTTGCTAGTCGTCTCTTCAGTTGAAATTTCAGCTACTTTGGTTGCAAATTGATTCTTTGGTTAAAAAATTTAACTATATTCTTGAAAACACGTTTTTATTGCTTGGGAATTAATTTTTGCAAATGAAAAGTTAACCAGCGAGAAACTGAGAGTAAGTCCATTATTAGTCAACACAACTAGGAGTACATTGTCGACTGGAGGCCATTTCGGGTATCAACGTACAACCTTTTCTCTCACACACAGGCACAACTGTGTAATCGCATTTCAAGTGAGACAAGGTAAATTGAATCTCATCGTGTTATTATAACTGCAGAAGAGAAAGTGCGAATTTTCTTTAAATGTGTTAATACTGCTCACGCAATTTTGACAATTTGCAGGGTAAATACTTTTTATTATAATTTTAGGCCTCTGTCGCTGTCTCCGGGTTCTGAACTATATAAATAGAGATTTTAAAAACTTTTGTTTTGTAATATATCATTTTTTCCTCAAACACGTTTATCAAATTTTTATAATTTTGCTTGATACTAAGATGACATTTCTTCTTTTTCAGGATCTTAAGTTTAGAGGGTCAACTTTTAATTGATTTAAATTGCAATTTAAGATTATCCATATTGAAAGTTTTAATTTGAAAGATGACACCTTGATAAAATAAAACATTTAAAAAAGTCTCAGTGAAGTCTAACAGCTAATAAACTACAAATTGTGCATAAGTTGTAACTTTTTTAAATAAGAAAAAATGAATTTTTTTTAATTGAGGTAAATTTTGTTTAAAAAATGTTTGTTTTGTTTTATAATTTTATGCACAGCTAACAAGGGGCTGTGCATTAATTACAAAAAGATTTGTTTTGAAATTCTGAAGCAGGTACCCCCTTTGTTAGGGATCAAAATTCTTGACCGCCGGCATTTCACATAATTTTTGCCGACTACATTTTTCTTGTTAATTTAGCGGTCACCATTATTACGCAAAACGATTTGGGGTAGCGGCGGATTTGGTAAAATCGTACTATTTTTCATGAATGAACGAAGTAGCTCAACTTTCAAATAGCGAAAGGTTAAATTTTCATAAAAATTTGTATGGAGGTTTTTTTTTTTGATTTCTGATTACCAATGTTATCAGATTTTAAAAATTCAAGATGTCAGATCCAATGTGGCTTAAAATATCCCGTATACATACTTTCATGAAAATTGAACAATTTTTTGAAAATTTTGGCAGTTAAATTGGATCCGCCATATTGAATTTGAACAATCTGATAACATATTCGTCACTAGCAATCCAAAAAAACCCTCCATACAAATCTTTATGGAAATTGAACAGATTTCGAAATTCTCGGCAGCCATATTGGATCCGCCATCTTAAATTTGGAAAATCTAATAGCAGATTCGTAATCAGAGACCCAAAAACCCTCCCTATACGAATTTTCATGAAAATTGAAAAATGTTTTAAATTCTTGTCAGTCACATTGGATCCGCCATCTTGGATTTTTAAAATCTGATAGCAGATTTGTAATCAGCCACTCAAAAAACCTCTACATGTTTAATTTGAAAAAACCTATCACTACATTTTAAAGTTTAGAGTTCATGGACACTTTTAATGCACAAACAAAAAAATATACCGACAATTTCGATCCGAAAATTACAAATGCAAATTTTTTTCTTTTGAAAATTCGTGTTTTTTGTTATATAAACAAATATAACCTTTTAAAAACGCATTTTCTCGAAAAATTAACTGCATAAATCGAAAGTTCAGACAATTTTTACGTCTGGAATAGGTATTGTCGATTTTTTGTATGACCGATTTCATATTTCATAGATCCGTTGTAAAAAATCCCGATAGAGTGTCCAGTCAGGACCGAATGGTTTAAATATCAAGAAGATTATTTATTAGGCCTGCGGTAATTATAGCTTGTTTAGAAGTGTAAAAGTACATTTTTTAAACCAATATTCATAGATACCTTGAGAAAATGTCTATTCATTAACTTCGCTGAAAAGTTTGTAGAGAAAATATAATTTTATTGTAATTTTAGCTTCAAATAAATTTTATTAAGGTCTATTATAGCTATTACTGCGTAATTTTTATCATAAACAATACAGTTCATTTTAAAACAATATCACTTTTAATTAGAATCAGATTAGGATAATTAAATGAGAATGAATAATGTAATGAATTTAAATAGGAATTATTTCTCGGAGATTTCGTTGTATGTAATTGTACATCATTTTAATTAACAAAGTACCAACCTAATGTACTGATACGAAGATCCTACACTAATTTTCCTGGAAAAAATATCACTCCTGTTTCTTCGAGTGTAGCTCTATAAATACACATGCCATTTTAATTGATGCTGAATATGGAAAATATCAATTGAGTCCAGTTTAACTTTTCCATTATAATTTGTAATCGTTAAGGTGAATTTAAAAAAAAGTTATAAATATTAAAATATTATAATATTAAAATTTATTAAATTATTTATTCTCTGATGTATTTTAATTATTCTAATCTGATTCTAATTACAATTGATATTCTTTTAAAATGAACTGTATTGTTTATGATAAAAATTACGCAGTAATAGCTATAATAGACCTTATTCAAATTTATTTTAAGCTAAAATTAGAATTAAATTATATTTTCTCTGCAAAGACTCCGCGAAGTCAATGAATAGACATTTTCTCCAGGTATCTCTGAATATTGGTTTCAAAGCTGTCCTTTTAAACTTCTAAAGAAGCATTTCTTGGTTACGATATTTTTACGCCTGAGAAACAGCAAAAACAATAGTTAAGAAATTTTGTAGAAAATTCAAATATTTAGTCGAAAGATGAACTACTTTGTTAAAAATTCATTTTTTACAATTTGGTTATTATCTTTTTGGTTAAAAATTAATTTCTTTGGTCGAAAAATTACTATTTTATTGAAAATTTAGCTATACAAGTGTAGGTAGAAAATTATTTTGTTTTAGTTGAAGATTCAATTATGTGGTTAAAATTTGATTTCTTTTGGCGAGCAATCATCCTTTTGTTTCGAAATTCAAATACTTGGTTAAAAATTTATTTACTGATTAATATTTTTTGTTACAAAATTCAACTTTTTAGTAGAAAATGAATCTGTTTTAGTTGAGGATTGAACTCTCTTTTTTTAATCGTCTTTTTGATTCAGCTTACCTATATTTTATTTAAAATCAAAATCTTTCTGTGTTTAAAAGTTTAAATACTTCGTTTATTCATGACAAACAGTACGATATTATTAAATTCTCACCTACCCCAAATCGTTTTTCGTAATAATAATGACCGCTAAATTCTCAAGAAAAATGTAGTCGGTAAAAATTATGTGAAATGTGGGCGGTCAAAACTTTCGACACTTAACAAAGAGGGGTACGTGCTTCAGAATTTCAGAATAAAAGTGTTTTTACTTGATGCATAGCCCCTTACTTGCCATGCATAAAAGTATAAAACAAAACAAACATTTTTTAAATAAAGTTTACCCGAATTAATAAATTTCATTTTCGCTCATTTCAAAACATTATAACTTAAACAAAAGTTCTAGTTTATAAGCATTTTTGAGTTCATTGCGACACCGTCAAATAATTTTTTAATTAAAAAAATCTATAGATATTTTAATTTGTAATAAAGGGTAACAACTTTTCAGCAAAAGCAGTTTTCGATTTTTTTAAATATTGTATTTTTTTAAGGCGCCATCTTTCAGATTAAAATGGTCAACATGGATATTCTTAAATTGCAATTTAAACAAATTAAAAGTTGGCCCTCTGAACTTAAAATCCTGTAAAGGAAGAAATATCATCTTAGTACCAAGAAAAATGATAAAATTTGGATACACATGATAGAGAAAAAAATGATATATTACGAAACAAAAGTTCAAAAAATCTATTTATATAGTTCAGAATCTGGAGACAGCGACAGAGACCATATATTGGAGTACAAATTATATATATAGTGCCAGTAAACACTAATAACCTGTAAAACATAAATATTTGACAGAGAAAATATCGACAGGTCGGAAAGAAAATAGCAACATAATCTGCAAACTGTCGAATTTACGTGAGCGGTATTACCACATTTTAACAAAATTCGTACTTTTCTCTTATGCAATTGTAATAACACGGTGAGATTCAATTTACAAACACTGCTGCATGGCTAAGTGTGTTCCTTTCATTTCAAGACATCGATGAGGTTTCAACAGAGCCTAGACCGTCGTCAATAATAGGTCGGCCTTCTTCAATATTTAAAGCATCTAGTAATCCATCAAAACGGAGGAAGACTGAGGAGCTACGGGCGCAATGAACTGCAGAAGAATTAGGATTTGCCATTCAAATGACCCTTCGAGCGACGGGAAAATTAGATGCTGCAAGAGTTGTTAAGGACGTCACCTTTGGCACCGCAACTAGAGCTAGAAGGTATAGAGAAAGTTTAGATTTAATTTCAGAAGAAACTCTTTCTGGTGATGCTGCTTTGTCACTTATACTCGAAAAAAATGGTCAAAATCTCAGTATCAGGGACTTCGTAATTCAAGCACAGGCAATAATTCTAAATTGTATCCAACGTATAGATTAGCGTATTAAGCAAATCTTCAATGTTATCCACCTAAAACTTATTGAACCACACAGCAGAAAGAATATTGTAAGCTCAAATGGATGTTATTAGGAGTTTGTCTTCGGAAGAAGTTGGTAAATTAAATTTAATTTTTAAGTGTGGTTGTTGGAATGGGACGCACAAAAATGGCGAAATCTATGAAACACTCAAAACTTTACAGCGGTTGATGATGAAAAAAAGGATATTCACTCTTGTGGGATATGCGCTTGCTGTCTACTTTTTTTATCATAATCGAGTAAGTGCTAAAAAATGAGAGTAAAGTGGTTGAGCAAACCGCATGAAAAAAGCACGAAGGTGACTTACAGCTGTGGCGCTGACCGCAAAGCGGTACTTGATCGTACTAGCCAAGCATGCTCTGCCGATAAAGTTTCACTCCTCTTGGCGGGAATTTTAAATTAGAATAAAAATGCGACTTGTGATCTGTATTTCTGTAATTGTTTATTGACATGTCTTACTTGGTCTCGGACCATAATAATTTTTCAAGTAAAAGAAATGATTTATTGAAATATTTAAATATCTTGCTATGCTGTAGCGTCCAAAAAACATATGGAAATGGTACATTACGTAGAATGGTATAAATAAGGTAAGTATTGTACAGACTATTCTGGCTTTATAGAGCACTAATATTAATCGCATAAATTTCTTATTTAAATTAACAATATCTGCAGATTTTTTCAGGTATTTAAACTCAACAAATATGCTGGAAAAATTTGCGCTTACTTTTTACGGCGCGTACTTTTTACAAACTATTTTCATTATGCATAATTCTAATAAATCGAGATAGCTAATTAATTAATTAATTTTTGTACACAGCAGACGTCGAATTTAATTTTAAAAAAACATTTGCAGTAATTCAAGTGGATTGAAAAAAATTATTTAAATTAATTAATTACTTAATTAATTGATTAATTAAGTAATTATTTAATTGATACATTATATTATTTTTTTAAATTAAATCTGTTCGAGGGCACTTTCTCGATCTATACGAATAATGAATCTTTGCGAATAAGGACATACAAAATAGTTTGTAAAAAGTAAGTGCCGGTAATGTAGTTATTTGCTTATTTGTTGCAAATTTTTCCTGCAAAAGTTTTTTTTCTAAATTCGAAGTTTGCTGTGTACACTAATTAATTGAATAATAAATTAACTATCTCAATATATAAGAATAATAAATAATGAAAAGAGTTTGTAAAAAGTATGTTCCGCAAAAAGTTAGTGCAAATTTTTTCTGCAAATTTTTTTGACTAAATTCCACGTCTGCTGTATAGAATAATTTCTATTCTATATCTCAATATTTAAAGGACGATAGTTTTTTATTGTCTGCAAGCATCTGCAGATATTGTTGTTTTCAATAAGAAATTTATACAATAAATATTAGTGGTCTATAAATCTAGAATTGTTTGTTTAATACTTGCCTTATTTATAGTATTCTACGTAATGCACCATTTCCATATGTGTTTTGCACGTTACAGCATAACAAGATATGTAAATATTTCAATAATTCATTTCTTTGGCTTGAAAAAGAATTATTAATTATTATCAGCGAGTTCACGACGGCATCCTTTTATTGCTTTCCACAGTGATCCTATTCTTTATCGACAGATCATGCTTGGGCAGTACGATAAAGTACCGCTGTGCGATCTGCGCCAAACAGTTGTGAGTCACCTTGGTGCTTCTTTAACGATTTTGCTTAACCATTTTACTCTCTTTTTTAGCACTTAATCGGTTATGGCGGGAAAATGATCAGAGAGAATTTTTAAAACCGCAAAACCGAATTATCATCGACCGCTGGTAAGTTTCGAGTGTCTCATAAATTTTGCCATTTTTGTTTGCCCCGTTAGAAAAACCTTAAGAAGGAAATGAAATTTTTATGGATCAATGGAATGCATTCAATTTAAAACAATTCATCCGCAGGTTGTAATACGATATACACAATGGATGACCATAAAAACTACAACAATTGGAGTTACGGCAAATTTTATTTAGAGGGCAGAAAGATCGTCATCTAATAATTTTTGTATTTCTCCATATTAAATTATATGTTCTAAAATCACGCAGAATACCAATATGGTGAAACAAAAACCACTTTTTTGAATTTATATTGAAAAAGAAAAATTTGTACAAATTTCAACTTACTATATCTGTTGCGGTCATTCCGCCATTCAGCTATTCGTTTTTATGTCAGCGTATGTGAATATTTGTATTCAAATTGCTTATTTACGCAACAAGTATTACAAAAAGTAAATATTTTTTTAAACTTTGGAATCATGCTGCTAGTTTTAAATAAGCGTATCTACTATAAATAGCGAATATATACCTAATTCTTATATTTTATTGTGAGCAAAATTGATCCTTTTTACTTTTTTGCTTTTTACTCCTCGAGTTTCAGCACCATCGAAATTGGAGCACATAGAAAAATAATTACTTGTAAAAACTCACTTTTGGCACATTATTAGAACTGGCTTTAACGTATCGAGGCATAATGATAGTCCATAAAAATAAACCACTTTTGACAAAAACGTTGATAAATAAATATTTGGATTGTTTTTATCAAACTGACAATGTATTTTCTTCAACTTTGAAGGTATGCACGTAACAACATATGTTTCAAGCCACCACGGAGCCACAGGTTTCGTTTAAGAAGTCGACATTTCTTTTTATATTTTGTCACGATTTAATCAATTATTACATTCTCATTCATGAGAGTAATTCATAAATCAAATTCATAGATCGTCCACATTTTCGATCTCTAATTTTCAACGGACCTTTACCTTTCGGCACTCACGGAATCCAAAAATCATAAAATTTTGTCGGTGGCTGTATGTCTGTATGTCTGTATGTTTTCAATATTTTTGAAAAAGTGCAGAAAAAGAGAAAAAAAAATTTCTGATAGATTAGGCAATTTTTATTTACATTCGTCAGTAGATATCAAATATATTTAGAAACTATCTTAGTTAAATTTTTGATCAGACAAAAATTCAAAAAGTTGAAGCTTTTTCAAAATTGGAATACAATTTTTTTATGGGTTTTAGAAATTCTTGTCAAACTTTTTGGTACATGGTAAAAATAATTGCAAATTATCTTAATACATTTTTAAATTTGATAAAAATTCAAAAAGTTATATGCTTTTTAAAATTTTCAAAAAAAGGAAATAAATTTTTAATAGGTTAAGAAATATCAATCCAAATTTTTACTAGATATAAAATATATGTCTTTCGAAACTATTCTGATAAAATTTCTTAATTAAACAAAAGTTCAAAAAGTTGGATCATTTTCGAAGATATGCAATTTTTGTTTTTAACAGATGTGTAAGTTTAAAGCGTTGTTTTTAGTAGATTTGAACAAGATTTACAAATTATCTTGATAAAGTTTTTTAATTGGACATAAATTATCGAGCGCGAAGCGCGATTTTCGTAATGAAAATGTAATCGTCAAAGCCGTAGGTGCTTCTTTAAAGAACCTTCTTTAAAGAACCTTCTTTAAAGAACCTTCTTTAAAGAACCTTCTTTAAAGAACCTTCTTTAAAAACACATAGAAAAAAATGTCAGTTACAATTTATGGCTGTAATTCCTCAGAAGTTTAAATCGCAGTTTTCGATTTTAGTTATAATATTTATGATATTTGAAAAAATTTAGTTAAAGTGTACGCATTTAACGAACAAAAACGAACGCGAAGCGCTAGGTTTCGCGCATCCCGGGCGCACTCAAACTTGGGGCGAAGCGCCTCACGCGCTATGCGCAATGAGAATGTGCCCACGAAGCGGCATATTTTTATGGATTAGTTAATAAAGAAAATTAAATTTTAATGTCACAATAAAAATTTTTTGAGATTCAAAATTTATTTTTTTTAACTCAACTAAAAGGCAAACAAATTTTTTGTGGTTGACCGTATTTAAAGTAATTTTAAGGGACGGAATCTATTTCTAATCGGGCAGACCGTTCATGCTCAAGTCAAATAATCATTTAACACTCAAATATGTTATTTTTCGAAGAGAAAAAGACAGCACGTATTTTGCCGATTCGCGAAAAAGTTGTTTACAGTTACTATTAGTGTTTGTTTTTTAAAAGTTGAAAACGCTGATTATCAAAAATGGTCAAAAATTTTTTTCACAAAAAGTGTGTTTCTCGTCCGCTTTTGAAATCCATGGGAAAATTTTCTACTAGTTAAAAAATGAAAACAATTTTTTTCTTGAATCTTTTGTATGTAAAGAGTATATTTCTGGACAGTTAATCCTATGCTCGAGTCATGAAGAGAAGAATGAATTTTTGTTCTGAAAAATAAAAATTCATATATTTGCAAAAGCGACTAAAGGTGCGAAAAAAGTCACAAAAAAAAATTAAATCGACAAACTTTTATAAAAAACTTTTTCTTTTGAAGTCGGTATTTTTTAAATAATCGAGTCTCCATATTTTCTCACTTCCTTTTTCTTTCATCAACAACCTAATGTAACTGTTTAATTAACCCTTTCTTGGATTTTTATCAGATCACAAAATTGTATAATTAACAAAAAAATAATCTTGATGAATTATATACACGTTTTCGCAAAAATCTCGAAAATAACGGCTGATAGAAAAAAGTATAAAGATACATTTTTCTAGAACATTTGTAGAGGTTATACACTGGAACTGACCTAGAAAAAAAATCAGTAGAAAAAAGATGGTTAGGTTTTTGAGTAAATTGACTTCGAAAGTTTTTAGATAAATCGCCACCTTCAAAAAAAAAAGATCAATATCTTTTTTAGATTAAGAAATATCCACTTTTCACAAAATTTGAACCATTTTATGCTGAACTGTAACTTGTGTTTTTTTCATTAAAACACTTATTCAACTTTGCCAGAATTCTGTCCCGGCAAATTGGTAAAATACCTTACGTCTTATTTCCGTTAAGACCAACATATTTCAGTGGCTTATTCATATTACATATTCTGTGACTTGACCATGGATTGCCTGCCGATTCAAAAAGAATTCGATCTCTGTTAAGTGTTTAACTGTATCGTGTTACTTTTAAAATATTAAGAGTGATATTTTACCAGCCACAATTTAACTCAAGTAAATTTTAGGCTTTAGCTGATGGTATAAATGTAAACTCGAAGCATCCTTTAGGCTGGACGGCTTTACATGTTGCTGCTATCAATGGAAAATCAGAAGTGGTAAAATTTTTAATATCGAATGGAGCCGATATAAACGCAGGGGACGAATTTATTAATGTTTACAAAACCGCAATGGAAAAGGGCTTACATACATTGGATGGTAAGTTTTATTTAAAGTAATTTTCCAATTACATACACTATCTGACATTTTTTGACCTTTTTCTGTTCATCAAATAGCACCAGGCAATTCTCATATGATTTTTTTGCGTAAATTGTGAGTCCATCGACAAAAATAACAAAAAATAAAACTTTTCTTACATTTTCACGACGATTTACTATATACACCTCTATGTGCTACCTCATTTTTATATATTGCATCTTAGTTTACGCAAAAAAATCCTGTAACAATCGCCTTAACTTGCTTAAAGGGAAATATCATGTGGGACAGTGTTATATGACTTTCAGAAATATTTTCAATTTTCGAAAGTTAATTGGTTGCTTCCGGGACCTATGAATAGAAGCACAAAATTAAACACGGTTTGAAGTATCACGGAAACTAAGATCGACAAAGTGGGCCTTTTTATTGTGGACGTTCCGACACTTTTATTGTTTTTAATTCACTTTTTTTAACAACCTCCTTAGGTAGTGAAAGAATCTATGTTTTTGTAATAATATAAAATTACTGTAGAATACTAAACTGAGCTTATTGAAATATTCTAGTGCTCACAAAACGCGATGAAGAATTTTCAGACCATTTAAATAAAAGAGCTACTTTTAAAGGATGCACAGCACTTCACTACGCGACTTTATCAAATTCCAAAGAATGTGTCAAATACTTACTAGATGCAGGAGCAAATCCTGCAATAGAAAATGAAGTAGGCCATCGGGCTCTAGATTATGCAAAAGAAGGAGAAATTAAAGAATTGCTTATTGAATATACTCTTAAATACGACGAAATATTTAAAGAAAATGTGAGTTTACAAATCTGCCTTTTCCGAAATAAAAATATTTAGTTTTAATAATTAATTAGCATTGATTAATTTTTAAATTCTGCATATTGCTTGTTTAGGAAGCAGAAGAGAGAAGAAGATTTCCTTTAGAACAAAAATTAAAACAGTACATAGTTGGACAAGAGGGTGCCATTTCCGTCGTTGCTTCTGGTAAGTTTTATTCTAAAATCCATTTCATCCCATTTATAATATTTATATAATATGTTTGTACATCTTAAGATAATTACAGCTATCCGAAGAAAGGAGAATGGTTGGATAGATGAAGACCATCCATTAGTGTTTCTATTTCTTGGCTCATCAGGGATCGGTAAAACAGAATTAGCAAAACAGTTAGCTAGCTACATTCACAAAAATAAATCTGGAAGCTTCATTAGGCTTGATATGTCTGAATATCAAGAAAAGCATGAAGTCGCAAAACTTATTGGAGCACCTCCAGGGTAAAATAATAGTAGACCGCACGAACGTGTATGTGTGTGTGTGGTGCGTGCGTGATGTGGAACGAAGAAACAAGCTTAGGACCGAAAAATCGATTTTCCTGTTTTTATTTATTCTGAATCTAAAAAATGTCCTCTGTCGAATAAAAAATCCTCATTGCTCCAAGATCAAAATTGAATTCTCTGGAGCTCATAGTTGGGGCGTGATTTTATTTGCATTGCGCTCGACTTTTGCACCAGCGCTCTCACGCGTCGTGCCTGTGTGATACCTCGAAGCTCTAATGCGTTTGGCTTGATTGATCACCACTCGATGCTCGCAATTAGACAGTTTTTTCTGGTAGTCTTTCCAGACATTTTTAATTTTGTTTTTTAAACCATAATACAACATCAAATTAACACATGATATGATTATTAATCATTTCTAATCGTTTATTTTTACCGTAGTAGGACGCAGTTAACAGTCGTTCTCATTCATATTTCTTGAGTCTTCATAGAGATACGGACCGCTCATTTGCGTTAGTACGAGAGCACCCTTGATACCTGTTCGTCTTCATTTTACTTTGATGCGTTTTTCCTTGTAAAATAAATTTTGCGTCCTAAGGCTGGTTTCTTTGGTTCCACTTCACATACACAAAACAATCATGCTTAACGTGTAAATTATTATTTTTTTGTTTTTTTATTACATTAGCATTATTTTGTTATAGATACATTGGTCATGATGATGGGGGTCAGCTGACTAAGCTTTTAAGAAAATATCCGAATGCTGTTGTATTATTTGATGAAGTGGACAAAGCACATCCTGATGTATTAACAGTTCTTTTGCAACTTTTTGATGAGGTATTTTTTATACAATATCGAGCAGTTAAATATTGCTATAACTGAAAAAGTATTTATTTAGTCTTAGCGACGTTTGTCAGATATGTACTCGTAAATGAAAAATTTGCTTTTTTTCTTGTTAGGGGCGATTAACTGATGGAAAAGGAAAGACAATTGAGTGTAAAAGTGCAATATTTATAATGACTTCAAACTTAGCAAGCGAGGAAATTGCAGAGCATGGAATGCAACTAAGACAAGAAGCTGAACGTTTATTTACGCATAGACTTGATAAGAACGCGAATGAAGATCAGGAACCAGAACAAATAAAAATATCGCGAAATTTCAAAGATGAAGTTGTAAGTTTGTTTTTATTTCTATTAGTAATTGGAAAATCTAAAAAAGATTATTATATGCAAAACCGTACTTTTTTGTAGCATGCAGAAAATCTTGAGATTTTTGTTGATAATGGATTTGCATCCAAACTCATATACTCCCGTTTTGTGTTGCTGGAAGCAAAATAAATTAGTCTATTTTCCAGAATGTTTCATAAGATCCTTATTGTAATGCTTATATGTTTCCGAGATGTTTCACATATTTTAATCACAGATTTTTAACTTTCAAATTGAAAAAAAACTCAATAACCAACATACTTTTTGGTGTGTTTATTTGTAAAGGATTTTCGGTTAAAATAGCTAATTTTTAGGGTTTTGAATGAAATCTTTATGCATACCTGAGGCCTTTATACTCGAAAATTACCCTGTTAGCACACCTAGCGTAAATAGTACTAGGTCTATCGCCTTGATCGTTTCCACGGAGATGTTTGTCGTGTCTAATTCAAGGATAAATACTGAAAATCGTGAAAAGGGACTCGTGAGGACGTTGCTATAGAACACGTGAAAATGTAGGCCTTTTAACCCCAACAATTTTTAAAATTGACTTTTTGGCTTGAAACCAGCATGCGAGTTCTGAAATTTTCCGAAAAAGGATTTATAGCATTTATTTATAGTACTTAATCAAAGAAAAATACTTGTAACGTACGAAACACTTTAAATTTCCTTTCTGATACTTCTGAATTAAAGCTAAAATTATCATGGTGCCATGAGCGTTCATGTCAAGGGGAAAATTTATTCTCTAAATTATCAGTAGTTTTGATAAATCCCTCACTTAGGGCTCATTAATAAGCAGTCATTTTTATTCATTTTTAAAAATTTGAGATCCTTAAAGTTTATAAAACAAAAGGTCTATTTTAACCTTGAAAGTGCCTTTCTTTGTAGTATAAAAAAAGATGGAGAAAGAGTAAGGAAAGAGGTAGGAGTTTGTTTTGGTTGACACTCCCCTTTCGTCTGTTTTCCCTCTTTTTTCATTTGTATATATTTGTCTCTAATGAGCCGGAAACATTAATATTTGAAAGCTGTTTTTTCTCTGACGTTTTTTAACTCCTGATGTCCCACGCCATTGTTGCTATAAACTGAACTTTATGAGGTTCATGTAAAAATCCTTTGTAATCAATGTTGTGCCAAATTCCAATACATATGAGTCTAAATTGTGATACAAATATTCCTAATGGCTTGAATAAGGTTTACACGTAAAAAATGTGTCTTACCCCTTCAGTTTATCTATAGTTGAGTTGTAAGCGAACAAAGCAGGATAAATCCATTAGTTGTAAAATATTATAGGTACAGATTTAATACTTAGATAATATTCGATAGCCAGTCAGAAGGTTTCTTCTATATGATACTTTTTGCATTTTTCTGTTATCTCTGGTGCCATTGAGAGACAGCATTTCTCTCATTATTGATAAATCAGTCCAAATGGATTCACCATTTTTGGTTTGCTTACTCGTTAGTGATGAAAAATGGAAATTCTAAAAGGAGAATGTGTATAAGGTTTTTTCAAGAACGATATCTCGCTCTCAATTATTATGAATCTGAGAATCTTGTTTACTCTTGGTATAATATCTTTGTTCTAGCTAATCAGTGTCTTATTTTGCGGCTGTACAGTCACTGTCATTAATTGTCGCACAAACTTCATTTTCGAGGGGTTAATTAACAACTCGTAAAGTCAGATGTACACCTACGCTGAGGTGACTAGCGTGAAGGCATTTCAATGCACATGTTGTCACTGATATCACGTAAAGTCAGTATACAATCCAACGGTTGATTTTTGAACCCCTCGTTAATTTCTTCCAAAAAGTAATTCTGTCAATCTTTAAACTTTAAAATTTATTAAAATATTTTTTCCTTAATTTAATATTATTTATATCATATAAAAAGTAAATTTCACTATTAGCTGATGCAATATA
>JAAAKG020166068.1:0-28333 GCA_010014905.2 Druon quercuslanigerum
GAGGTCATATTCGGATTCAGCGACCCCGAAAACATAAGAGTACATTGGTCTCGCTTCTGGGACAGACCACTTTTTTTGTGGTGCTGTGTAATAATTTAACTTATTTCAAAAAGGTGTGAAATAAAATCGGATAATTGTTTTGTTACTGTGCGCTGTATTTACAATATAAATTAGTGCATTAAACTGAATAAGATATGTGAAATATGGGCATGACTTTAGTGGTATCATTATCATTTTTTTAGTTTATTATCATTTTTCAGTGAAATTAATATTTATTGAGTAGTTTTTTATTTGCTAAAATTAATCTATACTGCATAATATAGATAAAATGTGTAATAGATACATAATTATTGATATTTTAAATATTTTGACAACGTAAACAGAACATTACCTCTAAATACACACGAATTTTTTAGTGACTACAATTTATTTATATTGTCTTATAAATAAAATATTAATTTAATTCGACAATATTTTTAACTGAAATAAAAATTAAACTTATTTTTATTATTATTAAACATTATAATGTCCATCAGACTTATGTCATCTCGGAGGTCTGAATAAAAATAAAACTAATATTGCATCTTTCATTTTATTAAAGTATAGTTAAATTAAAATAATACACTTGAAATCACCTCCAACTCGACAAAAACTGATTTCAAGGCAATTTAACCTTTTTTTACGAAGACGGGACATCGACTTACGATTACTAGTTAATGGCAGATTCCAAAAAAAAAAACGATAACTTGGACATCGATGCTTTTTGACTTTTAATTGTTAATAAATATAAAGTTATATTAAAAATAATGAAAAAATGTTGTTAGAATAATCTAGGATTATAATATAATAATATAATTTTAACGATTATTGCAAAATTTACCTTTAAAGAATGTCGACTAGTTTAAAAAGTAATTGACAAATTGTTGATTAAAAAAAAATGAATATTATCAACCATACAGTTAGACTTATAATCAAATAGTTGAGAACTTTCGAGCAAAGAAGATGAACTTTCAACAAGGTAATTAAAATTTTAGCCAAATATGTCATTTTCAAACCTACAAAGATGAATTTTCAACCAAATGGTTAAATTTTCAAACAAAAAATGTTTTTAATCTAATAGTTGAATTTTTGAATCAAAAGGATGACTGTTCTATAAAACAGCTAAATTATCAACCTAAAAAGTTACATTTTTAACAAAAAGTATAATTTTTAATGAAAAAAGGTCAATTTTCCACCAAATACATGAATTTTAAAAAAAAATAATTTTGAAGCAAAAAGACGAAATTTTTAGCAGAGAGTTGGTCATTTTCAACTAAGAAAGATATTTTTAAAATTAAATAATGGAATTTTTAAAGAATAAATTAATTCTGAACCAAATATTCGAATTTACAACCAAATAGTTGGATTTTTACTCATAAGAAACGAATAATAAAAAAAAAGTATTTTTAAAGAAATGCTTGAATTTCCATACCCAAACAAAATTTAAAAAAAAGTTAATTTTTAATCTAATACTTGAATTTATAAAAATATAATGTTTAGCCAATTCGTTAAACTTTTAATCAGAAGACACGATTTTTTAAGAAATCGATATGTTTTAAAGCAAATTGTTGAATTGTAATGCCAAAAAGACAACTTCTTTAGAAGAAATGTAAATTTGAACAAAAAATTAATTCTTAACTAAAAAATAAAGAGAAAAACTGGTAAAATATGGCGGAATTTTCTTGAAAATAATGGAAAGAAGGAAAATTAAAAACAAGAGCAAATAGTGGAAAAATGTGGAGCCTGTAATTAAATTTCAAATTATTTGTTTTCAAACGTTTTGGACTCAAAAATTTCCAAATTTTAGGCTTGTAATTTAAAATATTAAATCTTTGAATAAGGATTCTAAACATTAGAAATTGTTTAATGTCAAATGCTATTAACTTAAAACTTTTTAAGCATGGAGCTTTATTAAAAAATTATCTAAATTTTCATTTTCTCAATTAAAATGTGCAAGTTTTTCTGTTTTTGAAGTTCAATTTATAAAGTTTCATTGTGATTAAAATTCACATTAGTGACACTTTTTTCTTAAATTAGCATTTATAAACAAAGATAACAATGTCGGAAACTCGGAAAAGTTGGGCACATCGAGCCCTAAATATACAGAATTTCAGTAATGGATTAAGCAAAGTAAGAAAATAAACTATTATAATTTTTAATAGATTCTCACCAATCGAAGAATCTTGAAGACCCAAAAACATTAATTTTGAAAGCTACTATATTGTGAATTATAAATTTTTTTTGTACATTTTTAATTCTTCTTTTAGATTCAAAAATTGTAAAAAGCCCTCTTTCAACATTATTCTACATTAAATTTTTAACAAAATTTAATTTTGTATTTCATTACCTTATACGAATTTTAAATTAGACTTTGAAATTATTTCAGTTTCACAATTTCTTACTTACACCAAACTCTCTATTTCAGTCACCCCGTTCTCGGCCATTCTAGAACTAATGGCTCACGCAGTTTCCCAGGGGAGTAGGACGAGAGAGGTTGCGACATTATGTATATAGATATATATTCTAACTGGAAACGAGTAAGGGGGCCCTTACTGTTTACGCTTCTCTCCCCCGAAAATCAGTCCAAGGCCATTTGAAGGCAACCCGACACTTTAATAAAAGTGAGAATTAGGTGTATATTTAAATACAAAAAAAGTATTTACGTAAATGTGATGGGTCGAGAGTAGTAAAAATGCATGGTTATAAGAAAAAACAATCGCTTTATTCAATATCTTCTCTATCGCCAATAAACATATTTTTTAAATCGATAAACCACAGAATTCAACCATCGCTCACTCTTTCACTCTTGAAAAACAATCGCTTTTTTAGCTTTTGCCAACTACACTATTTTACACCGGAAGTGCCGTCAGAATCGAAGAAAACTTACACAATTGTTTTTGGTGTACAATAATGAATATTGATAAAAACCAGATATACATTATAATTATAAATAATCGCAACGAAGCATTGACGTCTCTTTTTTTGCCATCTATTAACTACCTACTTAATTAACTTACTTACGCGACTAATTACATTAATGGTATGATACAATCTTTTCGTGTCTACATACACACGTTGGCTCGAGACCTCGAAGTTTTGCGAATTTTTCTTCCAGCGGTCATAATTTATCAAAAATTGACAACAAAAGATCTAGAAAAAAATGTAAAAAATTTTTTTATAAATTTTTCTCACTAAATGATTTTTTAACTTTCTAAATGTTTTTGAATTTTCAGAAAATTTGATAAAATGATTATATAATATCCAAATTTTTTATTCTTCTGCTTCATTATTTAAACTATTGTCGGTCGAAAAAAAACTCGAGTTCTATCAATCGATCGAGCCAATTTAAAATTATCTTTGGTCCTCTAGCCGATATGAATCTTTGCCGGACAGTTGAAATTTAGCAATAAAAACCAACAACCCTGTCTTCCTTCACCCCTCTATATCCAATCTTATGGTTTCTAAATCGCAAACACAATCACGTGCAGAAAAAATACAGTGCATTTTTATTATATTTTCCTCATCAAATCGGGTGCTTTTTACTTTTTACAGGTGCTGGAAAACGTGAAATTGTCCATCTGGGTTTCTCATTAATTATATTTTAACGTTTCTCTTCTGTACAGATTTCCTGGATTTTAGAGGATGAATTTACACCCTATTTACAAAAAAAAAATTGATCTAACAATCAATTTTTTGAAATTTACATTTTCATTTTTAGTAATTTGTATAATTTTTATTTTCATTAGTCACTACTTTATGTACCGACCGCAGAAATAATATTTTTTTCACTGTTCGACGTATAACAAACTCCTCTTTGGCACCAATAAAATATAAGAAATTGTTGAATAATAAATCGAATTTGGAGGAAGGAGGATGATTTTTCCTCTCCTCATTTTCTGGATTTCAAAAATAGTTTCGACCAAACTGTACAGATTTTTCGAATTTTCAATATATTTTTTTTATTGTTCAATGGAACAATTTTTCGAGACGGACGGCTTTGGCTTCGACGGACTATGACATGTAATTAATACATGTACGTAAGTACACGATCGTGATTCACGCAAGATAATGCCCACGAACTCAAAGAAAAATGTATGAATTTGATTTTCTTTCTTTAACCTCGAGTGCATCTAAAATTTCCTTTAATCGACCTTAGGTTCAAATGGAAAACAAAATCGATTAAAACAAAGTTTTCGATTTTTATTTCTTGCGTTGCTGTCTACGTCTAATATAGATATAGTAACATACTTTATTAAATAGAATGATTCAGGTATGCGGTGACACCGAAAGGCACATGCAGACACTCTTTAATTATAATCGTATATCTATGGGGTACACGTGCGCACATTATTTTTATGTAGAAAAAAATATATTTTAAAATTATTATCAAGTTTGAATCAAGAAAATATTAATACTATGAGACTGATAATCACGTGATGGATTGAATTGCGCACGTGTACTGGTATCTATTGTATAAATATTTGCATAATGGACGGCTTAAGATTCTCTGACGGATCATTTTCGTTTGTTACTCCCCCCTCCCTAATTCTTATTTTTATTTCCTGTCTCATTATTAAGTACCATTATTACAACCGGCAGACCTTGGAAAATCAAATTCTATCTTTCTATTTTTTTGTAAAATTTTAAGAAGACGTTAATTGTTTATTGGAAATTTAATTTAATTTCATCAAACTGTCCTGGACGATAAAATCGGATTAACAAAAATTTGTGGGGCATCTGCTGAATAAAAGATTTGACACGGAGTAGCGTGAAGATGAAATCTCTTTCAAATCATCGGTGCAATCATGGTTTGTCGAGCCAGGTGATCAATCATCGATGCATTTTATTATAAAATATGATCGATCGTAACACTTGCGTTAGAAAAAGACAGTTCTGAATTTTGTATGTGCACTTGATTCTCCAGCACTCGTAATTATTCGCAATATAATGAGTGCATTAAAAATGCACAGGACAAGAAAGAAAGTAAAAAATATTGCCAAGTCTCATGCACAAACTCTTTAAAGAGTGGGACTCTTGTATTTATTTTTTTCCAATCCGTGGTCGTTTGTAGGTAATTAAATTAAAAGCCATACTTAAGGATATTAAGTAGCTATCAGAGTTCTGCTTGTGGCTACTTAAACTGTAAGAATGCACTAAAGACCAAAAATATTATGTTATTTTGCATATTAAATTGTATAAGACTCTTAATAAGGTTTTTAACTCACTGATTAAGCAATTTATTTCACCTCTGTCACAAAAATAAAACGTAGCAGTATTTTATACAGTTTTGATTTTTGATATTTCCATGTCTGCTCGGTTCTGATAAGATAGAAAAAATCGGACGGTTGATCTATTCAAAATCCAAAGAAAAAATATATAATTTCAAATTATAATCAAACAGAGAATTTTCACTTCGGATTTCTTTGTTTTTCTTTCCGATAGATGAAACGCCTGGCACTAGTCCATTTTTTTAAATCGAATTATTCGATGCCCAAACGACTAAAATGCACTCTGTGCAAATAAATAATATTATGAATTTGTGTGACCTAAGATCCTTAAATTTTGGTTTCACCTTTGAATTATAAAATATACAATTTAAGTCGAAATTTGAAATATACTTAGTTTCAACTACTACCAGGTATTGGTATCATGTGATAAGATGATGTGGGAGGTGTTGTGTGTCTAACAGAGGGTGGTACCTGTAGAGATCTATAATCTAGGGCAGGTGCAGCAGGATGCTGACCTTCACGATGCCTTCTAAGATCGACTTTTCGTTGGAAAGCCTTGTCACAGAGACCACACTGGAAGGGTTTGTAGCCAGTATGTTTTCTCATGTGGGTTATCAAATTACTGCTTTGAGAAAAGGCCTTTCCACACACAACACACTTATGTGGCTTCTCACCTGGAAAAGAAAAAGAAAAACTCTTGTTAAAATCGGATGAAATTTTTTGAAGAATATACTTTTTCTATTTGCCATAAACTAATTGCAAAAGTAGTATAATAAACGTCGTGATCAAGAAAATTAAATTAAGTCAGATTGTGATAATATGAGTTCTATGTAGGATATGGAATTGTCCACCAAGGTTAGCCCAACGCAGCTGAATCAACCAATAAATCATGATATGTGTGCATGGTTCTTCGTAAAACGCTTCTAATAGGCATGAGCAAATCCATAAATTTATCGTCTGGAATCACCTGACATCGATCGATGTTTTAGTTTCATTTTAAAGAGAGGACTGCACTTGTAAATAATTTACAGTAAATAAAAGAAAGATAGACGAGATAGTAATAAAGAACTCCTTTCCATATCGATTATTAGTATTTTAAACTACGAATACAAGGTAGTTACTAAAATTTAACACAAATTAGGCTATTTCCAGATTTTTTTGCCAAAATTTCAAGATTTCAGGGCGAAATATATTGCATGTGTAACAAAATAGTTGAACTATTAATCAAAAAGGATGAATGGAATAATTTATCCATGTAACAGAAAGCAGGATGCGGGTGTGAAAAAAATTGTTTAAAAACTCAATTTAAATAAATCTACACTATATCACCGCGTGGCATTTGCAATGATTTCACTTGTCGTTCATTCGACATTGTCACTTGATGTCTGACTAATTAACATAATCACAATCTGTGCTAACAGACCCCCAGTTCGAAAGAAATTTCAAAACAATTTTCTGCAATGGTGTTATGTTTTCATAAAAAAAACGTCACAAATGTTTTTTATTGAAAAGCACTGTGCAGGTTCCAGTTTGAAACCAAATTATTTTTTAATTCAGATAAGTCGATGCTTTAATAGCTGAGGAA
This sequence comes from Druon quercuslanigerum, assembly GCA_010014905.2. NCBI lineage: Eukaryota > Metazoa > Arthropoda > Insecta > Hymenoptera > Cynipidae > Druon > Druon quercuslanigerum. The sequence goes on from JAAAKG020166068.1 coordinate 6,853, forward strand.
ACATTGAGAGGAAAGTTTGATGCAATTTTTAGGAATATTTTACATGATTATTAGGTTTAAATATTAATGCTAAGCTAATGTTTGGCCATGGATAATTAAAGTGACAGTCAAGGTTCTTCAATAGGTGTTTGTTGAGGGTGTCAGCGACCCAAGAAAATATCGATTCTCAGGACTCATTACCGACCCCTTGTAATGACTTCAATATTTACCGAAAGGTTTGCTAGCAGCCGATTTTAATGATAGACTCACTAGAAGACGCGATTCGTCGACTTTTAATTATGCAGGAGATGCTTAATGAATCGACAAGAATAATACCACCATGTTTCTGTTAACGAGCAAATCGATGAATCAGAATTAGGTCTTAATCGGATTCTCGAATTCAAAAGCGATTTATCAACTCTGAAGGATTTAATCCAGACAATACTCAATTTCTTTATTAATTAAAATGACATATCTACCAGCTAGTTTCAAGTTCACATTCAAATATTACACAATATTAAATGGTTCAATTTTACAATTTTTAATTCAATATTAATGCTTTCAATTGCAAATTATGAAATTCTGGATTAGTTTTTAAAAAGAAGCGAATGAATTTGACAAAGTGTGTATGCGATACTTTAATTTAATTTTAGACCTAGAAAATAATTTTTGGAAGTTATTTTATTTTATGATTGAATCGCCCTTCAAATTATTTTAAATATCTTCCAATATTGAAATAGTTGTAAATCCACTTGTGGCAACATTCCAGATAATTACACCAGACAAATTTTTCTTGATGGAAACTTCCATAACTGTTTAAATAACACTTAATACACATGTTTCATGCCACAGTTAGAAAGTGTATTAAGGTTTTGAATTTTTTTTATTTACATTGATAGATTATATTATTGACTTTAAATTAGACAGAAGGCACAACATTTTAAAATTCAGATTTTAAAAATTACAATACAATGAATTTTAAGCCAAAAATAAAATCGTAAGCTTTTTAAATGAAAAAAATTAGTTTTCAAACATTAAGAGAAAATTTTCACAAAAGAACACGACATTTATTGCGAAAGTAAAAACAAATCTAAAATGTTCCCAGTTTTTAAAAAAGCCAGGCTATTTCCCGGATTCTTTCCGATGCTCGAAATTCCAGGCTAATTTTCAGTTTCCAACCTGAATACTTATGATAACATGAACTTGCATAACATTCTTTTTAATGTTAAGAAACTTTCATTCGCAAGTTTGAAATTTTAACTACTTTTATTTTTCTGGAAAATCTTTTAAATTTCTTTGATCTAGATACGTTTTTTCCTTAAGTGGGTTACTGACTAAAACTATGTTAAGTAATGTTAACTCTAAAAGTCTTAATGACTGTTGTTTTCAATTGGAGGATAATAAGTAAGTGCACTCATAGAAGAAACACGCATAATTTGATCTGTGAAGGGTTGAAGCACAATTCTGCGAACTTGAACGTAACCCTTCTTTTTTTCTTATTAAACGCGAAGTAAAAGTTGTGGGGAAACACAAAGGGGTAGGAAATCAATTGGCAAAGACAATGCGTCTCCAATATATTTTTCATTATTTATAGTTCGACAGGGCAGTGACCGTCCACTGGAATACCGTTCTATGTATAACTCTTTTTCATTGCATCTTTCTTCCCACTCTTTTTCCGGTAAATCATTCAAACTAGGGGTCATAGTTTCGAAGAAGAAACTTGATGACGAGTAGTTGTTTGCATAAGAAATAGCTTCACATTAATACTAGCAGTACCGCGGTTTAGTCTTCCAGGCTTCTGATTCAGTTGAGAAATTCAAAATAATGTCAATAGTAGAATCAATATTGAAAAATGTTGGAATTGGAATCCTTTGAAATCCTTTGAAATCTTTTCAAATCTCCTATGTATGAAAACCTGCTGAAATTTCGATGTTTGAGATGGCGGATTTGTTATTTAAGTCAATCAGCAAAGAAAATCGAAAATATGTGGCAAAGTGAAGAAGTATTTGCATCAGTAAGGAATTGGAGAAAATCGTAGCATTAGTCTAATTTTCTTTCAAAATAGTAGTCAATAGTGGCGTGAGTCTGCGGCCTAGTATCGTGTGCACGAGAACAATACGAAACTGAAATCGTAGCTTAGTTGCATGCCTTTTTGAACATAGAGTGAGCTGATAACTAAAATAATTCAGCTTTATCAACAAAAAAAATGCGGTTAACCTCACATGGCCAGACTAGCAAAGCAGAATACTTTGGTTGCGATAAATCGAACCTGTTTTTCAACAACACAGGTAATTACTACGTCATTGTAATAAATAAGAAAACTAATAATTGAAGTAACCTACAAACGTAATGTCACGTATTTGTTGGCGGTAGAATCGGCCAGTATTCGCATTTAGGGATAAATCGTCTTATCTTTAAGTAAAAGGCAAATAGTGCTGATAACCGATATCCAACCTCGTAAGTGTCGCTTTTTAATGGCAAGTGTATTTTTCAGGGTTAAACTATTCTAACTTACATAATTATACTGGAATAATTTTCCTCCATTTATTAGTCAGGAAACTTTCAAAGTTCTTTGGGGATCATTTATAATAAATGTTATTCACTTGGCTGTCACAGGCTAATATACCTGAAGAAAGTGGAAAAAGTTACTAACTTAAGCTAAAAAGGGAATAAAATCGACCATACTGTCCACATAAAAAGAGGCCTGTGATGTCCAGAAAAACACTTATCTACTCAAAAAAAGTTATTCCATTATAGATTTAATTTATGGGCTTGCTATTTATAAGATTAGATTAAATTTTATTGCTGAATTCAAGGGTGAAAACCAAGGCCACAATTGTTAGAATAAATTTTACAAGTACTGTTCAGACAAATTGCAATTCATTTCATTACAAGCTGAATAAACCTTTGATACTTAACTGCCGAATTTACTATTTATATTTCGATTATTCACAATAGGAGCTAGAAACCCAGAAAATTATAATTTCACATCATTTATATTTTATTATTGCAGATTTTACAGCCTTAAATGCTCTCAAAAACTAAGGTTAGTAAAGTGATTTTTTACGGAAATGCAGGAAAAATACTCGGATAAATTATTTCAACTAAAATTATTGTGGTTACCATGTTGAATTGAATAGGAAACGCTATAAATTTTAACCTATCCAGAGAAAATTTTACAATTTCAACAAAATAGATGATTTTTTAAGCTAAAAGGTGAACTATTAACTAAGGAGATTTATTTTCTACTAAAAACAAGAATTCACGACATAATACATCAATTCGGAACAAAAAAGTTAAACTTTCTACTAGAAAAGAAAGATTTTCAAACAAACATGGAATAGTTGGGTTTGCAGTTAAAACCATTAATTTTTAATAAAACAAAAAAAGTAACTTTCAACAAAATACTTAAACTTTCACAGAAAGAAATAAGTTTTAAACTAAAATGAAGAATGTTCAGCCAAAAACATGAAAATTCAACAAAATACATGTGAATTTTTAACGAATTAGTTGCATTTTCTATCGAAACACACGCATTGTTAATTAAATATTTTAAGTTTCTATTAAACAATATAAATTTTCAATCCAAAATGAAATAATCAAAGATTTAGTAAAAAAAATCAAACATTTGAATTCGTTACCAAAAAAGAAAAAATTTGCACCAGAAAAGAAATGAATTTTCTACCAATAAAATTAGAATTTTCGCTAAGAGTTGAATTTTTAACATACACGAAAGAACAACTTTCCATCAAGAGATAAATTTTTATCAAAAGTGTTAAGTTTTTTAAAGTGACTAAAAGTGACTTTTTCTTTACAAAAGTGACTCTTTGGCAGTCCTCCTTATTGGTTTTTGTGAATATGAACTATATGAAATTATTAGAAATTCCTCGACGTTGACAAAACTAGCAACGTTTTTTGAAGCAGGGTGTTCGTTTTTCTTCAGTGAACCCCCTTTTGAATTTAATTAGCCCGCGACATGCACCCCAACGACAGCTCGTGCTGGTCACGTGCCACACACGCTTTTTGGCCGGAAGCTCACTTAGCACACGGCAAACAGCCCATTTCCCATCGTGCCTTCCTTCCGGTCATTCTCGGACACGCTCGACTCGTTACGCTGCGAGAATTTACCCCAAAGGCATTGCCTCATCGCGATTAAGGGTGCGAAACGGTTTCCAAGATCATAGATTGAGGTAAGGAATCAGTTAGACCTGCCAGGCAACAGATAGTGTAGTTTTATGATGCATTTTAATAAGGGCATGTACGCCAATGAAAAAAAAAGAAAACTTTACTAATGATTTAATTTAAAATTGTCTGATTCATAAAGCCTCGCCCAGTAAATTTAAGCCCTTATCTAAATTTCCAAATTGAGTCTAAAAATTAATAACAGTACAATTCTGAACGTTTCAACTTAAACGCCGTGTAAGTTAGAACAAAGTTAGATTCCTAAATGATATAAGTAAACGAATTACAAATTGTTAAAATTCAAAGGCTTTTCCTGTTTCAATTAAAATGAAAAGGTTGAAAATTAAGAGACTTTCAAAACCAAATAGCCACATTAAATCCGAGGCCTTTAACTGAATAATTTAAAAGGCTATAAATTAAACACGCCTGGTCATTTTCTGAATTAAAATTTAAAGAGATAGACTTGATTCACAATGATTGAGGAAAAGATGACAAAATAATTTCTCATCGGCAAAGTAGGAGTTGAATTTAATGACAAAAAGCGTGGATATGAATAATTTGAGGAAACTGGAAACTTTAAATCCAGTCGACAACTAATATAATGGTTGGGCTTTACAAATTGCCAGTGTGACCCCAAATGTCGTGCATTATTGAGAAATCGTCGCATGTATTTTATTTGATTGTCATGCTCGGGTTGATTACCACATAAGGTCTATATAGACTCAGAATTCTGTAGCGCCCCTTTCTTCAAGGGGTGAAGGGAGGTCTGCGGCTAAAATGGGGGAACAAACCACACTTGTCCTATAAAAATTTACATTTGGACTACAGAACAAACCATATGTCAAGAATTTAAGGGGAATACAATTTAATTATTTTGTAATAATGATATAATTTAAATTAAATTCTCAAATCTGAATTGATTTCAAGGACCTTATACAAAAAGTTCCTAGACAATTACCTGCAATTTTTGAATCGATAAAAACTTTTCTACATGGAACATTGTAGCCCCAATGCATTATCATTGCTATAATCAAAGCTATAATTCGATAGAAAAATACAATACTACTAACAATTATGAAAAAAGTTTAGAACAAAAGTTCAATTTTAGGGTGCATATTTGAAAGTGTTCACCCGTTCGAAAGAGTTTGTTCATGTTTAACGCAAGAAAACTTGTTCCCAAATTTTGAGAACATTTAATAAAGGGTTGAAGAGTTTTTTATCTAACGAGGCACCTCTCAGGCATAATTTAAAAACACTTTTAGAGTTAGTGAAGGTCCTCTTGTACGAAATATTACGTCGTTATAGCGCGGAAAAAAGTAACCTGTAATTTCTACCGGTGCTCTTCAACGATTTTCGAACGAGCGATAAATACGTATATAATATGAGCGGTTTTGGAGAAATATCGAGTGTAAGTGAATTTTTATTTTAACTTAAAATTTTCTTCTTGCTTTTTTATTCAAATTAGGATGAAATATCTGGTGTGATGATTGGAAATATAATACAGTAAGAAGATACTCGAATTGTTAAATCTGCAAATTGATTTTGAGTCCTTGTTATCTGAACTTCAAAATTGAGTATAACATTGACACATTTTTTACCTAAAATCAGATCTCCAACCATTTTAAGATGTAACAATAATAAGTATTCTGTTTTATTATGAAGACATTATAATAATAATTCAAATTTAGGGTTATTTTCTTTCTAAGAGACGTGCTACACATTTTTTCATACAATATTTTCCGACTCGATCGAATTTCATTGTCATGTTCATTGTTTTTAACTATCTTCTTTCCAATTTGGAAATGAGGAGACATACGAAGAACCATGCACGTTCAATCGAATTTAAGGGAATTGGAAAAAAACTTAAGAATTAAATAAAATTAGAGTGAATTCAGAGAAATTTAACAGAAATAAGAATTCTTTGAGATTCATAAAAATAGAATTTAATTGAAAACAATATTTAAATAACTGAAAAAAACGTAAAATTAGAACAAATTGAGAATTCAGTAGAATTAAAGTGAATTCAACCAAATTCAGGGTGAATTAAAAAAAAATTAAGAGATTTCCAAGAACTTAAAAAGATTAAAAAGATAAATAAAAAGTAATTTAACTATTTATTGAAAGATGCGACTACAGTAATTTTTTATTTAAAAAAGTGACTATATTTGCTTAACTTAAAAAAGTGGCTAAAAAGTACAGTCTTACAAAATTTTTGTACTCACCAGTGTGGATGTACGTGTGTTTCTTCATGTCGGATTTCTGGTGAAATCTTTTACCACAATACTGGCAAGGATAGGGCCTCGTATCGGAGTGAATCAGTAAATGCGTGCTGAGTGTACTAGACCTTTTAAAAGCCTTTCCACATTGCTTACACTGAAACAAAAAGAGAAATCTTTGAGAAAAAATTAGGGAACTTTAGTTAAGTTTCTTAGTCAAATATTCTTAAAACTACTGTCTTTATTCAGCCATACTATTAACTTTATATTCGCAACGAAAAAATACCTAAAATTATTACACCTTAAACTAATTAGCAATAATTTCTTGATCTGATGTTAAATTCAGTTTTTGTGAATTTGAGACAATTTTAAAATTCACATAATGAGGACTAAGATTCAAAATTGTGTTCGAAACAGAATATAAATTAGAAGATTTGTAGATATCGATATTTAATTTTTAAATTCACATAAAAAGCCGGACGCGCCTGTATTTACGTAGTGACTTTTTCTCGACGTATTGTCACAGAGGCGCCAGTGCTGACACGACCATTCTGGTTCTTGAACAATGAACCATGCCTCTCAGAATCGCATAGCATGTGCTTTCACTTCTATGAAATTATCAGTAGAAACCTTTGCATGATTCACATCCCTACTTTCGATCAATTTATAACACTTGTCTGCTTTTTTACACTCTCATCCTAATGAGAAGGTATTGTGGTTTTATGTAAAATTTCATTTTGTCGGGTTTCATCAAATCTCTACGTTTTGAGACCCCCTGAGTCAGAAAAAATGATTTTTACGAAGGTGTCTGTCTGGCTATTTTGGATGCAAATTCAATAAGTGGACACATTTTCAAAATATTTAAGACTTTTTTTCAAGATTTAAAAATTCTAAGTACGGCTATTTATAGTACACGCTATACTATTTTCAAAATAAAAAAAAATAAAAAAATAAACATTTTAAGCCAAACAACGCATTATATGAAAAAAATTCAGGAGAAGAAAAAAGTTTATTTTTCAAAGCCCGAAAATATTATAATGTCAAATTTTTTAATTTTGTCAAAAAGTTGAAAATTCAAATTTCGATCATACAAAAAATAATGAAAAATCAACAATTCCATTTTGCAGAAAATCTATGCAACATACGAAAAAAATGAATAAAATAAAATTGTGCGCCTTGAAAATATCTACAAATTTGTCATTAAAAACTTTTCGATAGGATGCAAAGTTTTTTTTAGTCGTAAGAAACAACACTAAAAATAAAAAATGAAAGTTTTGGACAAAAGACACAACCCATGAAAAAATAAATAGAAAAAAGTTTCTCTTGCAAAAAATGGCGAAAATTCATTCAAGTTCGTCATAAATAAATACATTTTTTTAAAAACGTCATAACGTACGAACTAAAGTTAACAGACTAAAGTTGTCTACACCAAAAAGATCTTAAAACATAAGATTAAAAAGTAAATGAATAAATTTTTGGAAAAACGACACAAGAGACGAATAAATTCAAAAGATAAAAGTTTTTCAACCAAAAACTATTCATTAGTTTGTTATAAACTACAATAATATTTTATTTGACAACCTTTTTTGCCTACATTACATCTGCATTGAATATAGACAAATTAGATTTATGGAAAAAAGACACAAGTTGCAGTAAAATGTTTAATAATAATTTTTATTTTAATAGAATGCGCATTTTTCAATGATAAAAATAAGGCAGTAAAAATAATTTAGTTTCAATACTAATGCATATCATTAATGGTAATAATATGAATTTATTGAAATGATATACATTTTTCAGGAAAGCTAAGAGTAAAATGTAATGCAAAATGAGAAACAAATATTAAAGTAATCATTGAAAAGGAGATTTGTACAGAAATAAATATAACATACATTTTATATAATAGAGTTGAACGTAATACAATTTGAGGAAAATATTCGAGTGCGAATATGAGAATGTGTTCGTTAAAGCCGAAGGAGCTTTAACTAAAAAGAATTCACAATCCCCAAATGGTAGTTGCCGATGATTGGACCTTTAATTTTGAAAAGCTTGCACACAAATGTGGGGTAAATAGAAAGACCGAGCGCGCAGCGCGCATAGCGCGCAATGAGAATGTGCACGAAAAATTAATGTGCCTATCCAACATATGATTTTAGATTCACGGTTTACCCACCGTCAATGTTTAATTTTTCGCAGTCAATTTAACGAAGTCCAAAGTACTTGAATGATTTCAAATGATCTTTCCAGATTTCTAAAATTTCTTAGTCCCAGTGAAAATTATGATTTTGTCATGTAAACTACATGTTCCAGCTCATAATTAAAGTAATAAAATATATGAAACCACTTTCAATATGCATATTATTACGTTCGAGAGAAAAATCTCGATCACAATTAAAATTTTAATTATTCAAAATGAGTTGCAGCAAATTTCATACCAATGGTTTTCTGTGACGGCCAACATTGCAACAATTTCTTAGAAGGTACTATATCATAAATATTATTCACTGTGTAAAAATGCATTAAAAATAGAACGAAGAATAAGAACTGGGAAAGAATCCGAAGGAAGAAGTCAATTGTATGAATGAAAGTGCCAAAGGGTGTGGAACAGTGGAGTTGAGAGTAACATTTGTTGCCACGTAAAAGCCTCTACTTCCGGTTTTTCTTGAAGACAAAGAATGTTCGACGATGCCCTGTGATTGCTGATTAATTACTGATTGTGATTCAAATAAATCGCAATTCAAACCCAAGAAATAAAACTGTTATTTTCAAATATGAAAATTCAATTTAAATCATTATTATAAAAATAATATGTATGTATTATCCGCTAACTTGGAATGGAGAAACTTTTGATAAGCAATTGCACCCGAATTATTTATTTAAAAATAAAAGGAAACTTGGGATCGATAATCTGACGAATATTATCGAAAAAAGTGCAGGCAATTATATAAATTACGGGGCAAGACGAAAGTAAGTACTTAAATATGTATAGGCAACCTGCGTGCACTTTTACGCTACTTACGTGATCTCACGTCATCACACATCGCCACCTGCACGCGGCGAAAATATTTATTGGGATCAAAATTTTATTTTTGAAACCCTTGCTTTCTTGATCGATACATAAACCAATCAATATTTCTGTATTATTGCAAAATATTATCTTTGAACTTTATGACTTTCAGTGATATAAAGAAACACTGAATCTCTTCCCTTGAAACAATTTACTTAGAAGCGTGTAATTTAAATAAAATTACTGGTATAGATCAATCGCAATCGTGTGAGCTTTATTTTTTTCTCTAATCGATCTAATAAAAATATGTTACGACTTTTCCTGTCTTCAATCGACGCTAATGTGATTAGCGAAGCTTTTAGGATGTCGTATTTTTTTATCTAGATCCTAATTATTTTAGAATTATTAGTATTTCAATATTTAATAAGTTCTGCTAAATTTTTCGAAGACTTGACTTTTAGCAACCCCTTTTATTTAAAATAAAACATTTGTAATTCTCTTTGCTAAACTTAAGAGTGTTACAAAGTTGGAGTTGCACGATGAAAATTTGCACTTTATCATTTTTTGAAGGACATGGAGTAGTTCAATATTGACATCTATATTCTAATATCGCCAGTTGTAAAATGAAGTCGAGTTTAAGTGCAAGAGTTCATGGAAAATCGAAGCTTTTTACGATCTGCAGTGGAAGCTCGACATGTTTGTCATAAAACAAGTATGCCAGGGTAATTCACGCCTCGTGTGATAGAAGTTACTCATAATAATAGACACAACCCAACAAATGAATTCTTACCTAATTTTTTCGCAACAGAAGACTCTTTCAAAACTTTAACTAAACAAAATTAAGCAATTTTTTCGTATACTTTTTGGGAAGGTGAAGAATTAATTTAGCGAGGCATATTTGGTCAAAATCAAGTAGCGAGTATCAAGAGAGAATATCCACCTTATGGAAGTCCAGGTGAGATTTCTAGGACCGATACGTTTCCGTTCCTCGAAAGCCTGAGCATCACCTTATCTTCGATCTTTTGATGTCTGTTTGCCGCCGCTAGGGTCCACGAGACCCCAGAGACTTGGACATCTCCATTTTTTGTTTCTCTTGAAACCTTTCTGATTTTTCTCAAGAGCTTCTTTACAGAAAAATTTAAAAAAAAATATCTTGCTAGGCAGACTGATGCGAATTTGATCGAAGGGGCAAAATTGTTAATGTAAATAAGTCCTATTTACATAATTTTATACAATATTCTGGCTATAACTATGCACAATTTTATACGAACGAATTTCCGATATATTTAAATTTTTTGATTATTTTCATTGTATAATTAAAGTCTCAGGATTGTCTAGCGAGTTTAAGGCCTGGAATTAAGTTATAAGTCTGGTCTAAGTTTCAACAATATAAGTAATTTTGTAACAAAATTTTTGAATTCGTAACCAAATGCTTGCATTTTGAAACAAAATCAGTAAACTTTTTAGAAGACAGTTGAGGTATCAACAAAAAAAACATTAATAATTTGCAACCCAAAAGGAAGAATTTCATGTCTAACTAGATGAAGTTTTAACAGAATAGTTAAGTTCTTGACCAAGAAATAGTCGATTTTTTAAGAATTAAAGAATTTCCTTTTCTGACAGAGAAAGAATGTTACGCAAACTCTTAAACTTCTAAACAAAAAGGTAAATTATTTTCTGTAAAACCTATTAATTTTCAAGCCGAAAATATAAATGTTTAACAAAAAACTCAGTTTTAAACCAAACAGCTGCACTTTGAAACACAAAAAAGGAAATTTCAGACCAAGTATATAAGTTTTCTACAAAAAAGTAAAAAATAAAAAGTAAAATTAAGGTACACTTTCAGTTTAAAACTTTATTTTAAACAACAAAATTTTCAACAAAATAGTGAATCTTTCAACCAGACGGATGAATTTTCTACCACCAAATAGTTCCATTTTTATCCAAAAAAATTTCAACCTAAAACGACCAATTTTCGACCAAAAAGGATACATACTAGACAAAATTGTTGAATTTTGAAGCAAATGGTAAATTTGTCTACCAAAAATATAATCTTCAGGAGGAACAAATTTAAAAAACAGTAGAAGTAGGAAAATTAATATTTAAATACAAGAATCTTAATTTTGTCATTTTCAACAAAGAATCTTGTATAGGCGGAACAAAAAAAATTTCAAATATAAATTTAAAAATTTTCAATAAAATTCCTTGACATTTCCTTGATTTTCAGATTCTCCCTAGCCAACGGCCATCCTGATTCTTAAAAAAAATTATAATCTAAATATCTCTAAATTTGACAAATGTTTCGCAACATACCTGAAAGGTTCTCTCCGAAGACGAGGGTGGCGTCAAGGGCGAGTGGTGAATTTGCCGAGTTAATACTGGGGTCGTTCCTGAAGGGGAATTTCCATCAGAAGGTGCCCTCGTCTCCCTGGCTTCTCTCTCGCAGACTGAACCAGGTGACCAGATTTCACCCTTCCGACTGTTGGTTGAAGACACATCACTCGGTTTCGTACTCAGGTTTAATGGAACTTCCTCATCTGAAATCAAATTAAAACTCTGTTCTTCAAAATTTGTTTTTTTTTTTTTTAATGAAAATTCACACCATTTTACAATTAAAACTAGAAATTAGATTAAATTATGAATTTTCTTAAGATACAATTTACAACATTTTAAATTTAAGGTATAAATCAACTTCAAGTAATGAAATACACCCTTTTTTAGACAGAAAAAATAAATTAAATTTCATTTACAAATTAAATGTTAAAAGAACAAAAGTATTTAAATTAAGTGTGATATATTTTTGTTCTCGCGTAAAACTGTTGAGTTAGATTTTCTTTTTTCTATTTTTATCGCAAATCTTCGATAATTTGCTTGTGTCCTTTTTTTGTTGGTAAAACTAATTAATTGCAGCTTCAAAAAAAAGAAAGAGAAAGAAATGGAGAACATGTTCGAATATAGGGATTATAAGTTACTTTTATAAAAACAAGGGGAAAAGTGGAACGACTGTGATGCCTGAAGTTACAAAAAGCATTTGTCTCTCTCGAAAAATTCTTTTGTGAAAATCCCAAATCAAAGTAAAGTCAAATTACATGCAACAATGTAACACAAAAGGGGATTAGCTTCATAGTCAATTTCGAAAAGAATAGCACGGCAGAAGGAGGCGTTGTCCTGAAAAGAATTTACGTTGGTTTCTTGTTCCTCTTGCCGGCAGGTGGGCGACACGTGAGCGTGCCAGGGTCCTAAATCCAGAGGGCAAAAAGGAGCGAGAAAGTTGGAAGGGAGTCGAGAAGCGAGAGTAAAGAAGAGTAAATTAAGAACCCGCATGCGGGACATAAATGAATATGAAAAAAGAAACAAATATTTATAGCAAAATTGAAATAAAAAGATAAAAAGGATCTATTAGACAGTCATTTATTTCACAGCGCCGCGATGGGATGAGTCCTCTTCTTTGGCATTTGTCTCTATTTTCTATATAATACTACGATCGACTCTAATTTTAACAAATTATATGAAACAAGGAAGAGAAAGGAGAGATTTATTCTGTAGGATATACAAATTAGGGAAAGCAAGGACACTCACCGAATTTTGCTTTCTCGGGTGTGCACCTTCGGGGTGAGCCAGCCCTCTCAGGACTTGGTGGTTCAGGATGAACTGGTGAGCCACTGGCCATGGGTGTCGTCTGCTGTGAAGGAATTCTGGGAGGCACGAGGGAATGGGGTAGCAGAAGGCCCACCGCATGATGGGCCCACCAAGCAGTGCTGGCCGCATATCCCCCATACATTAAACCACAGCGCATCTCTGTAACATGAGAATCCAGTCTTTTAAAATCAGAACAATGCCTAAAATTAAGACTTGCAACGAATTATATATCCCACTTGGAATTATTTTTATCATCATATTGTTCAACATTTTCTCACGGGGTACAGAATGGATACTATTCTTACATTCAGTGAAGAAATCTAGTTTACAATATTCTGCAATATAATCTAATTGTGCACTGGGGACCACAGGTGAAGTAAATATAAGGGATGCTTTGAACAAGAATATGGTATTAAATATAAAAAATAGATGATCCACTGTGTACCAGAGGCAATAATGAATCATTTCTGTCAATTTTACGTACCTTGAGAGGTCGAATTCGCAGAGAGGGGTAGATTCTGCAACCGCTGTAGTTCAGTGTTGTATCCGGAGACAATGGTAAAGGCACTTAGTCGGTCCTGGGCAGGTTGACTAAAGGTGGAGGGATTCGAAATTGTACTGCTTGAGCTGCTGCTCCCCAGGCCACCTGGACTCCAGGGCGACGGAGGTAAAACGCTGGGGCTGTTCGGCGGCGAGAGCGTCGCTGGGGGCGACAAAGCTCCCGCCGGAACTCCCACTGGATTGCAGTGCAGTTCTGGTTTTATGTACCAGGATCTCGACACCGCTTCTGAAGATAATTGAAAAACACCTCAAATAAAATTTACTTCACAAGACATCGTTTATTTTTGTTATCCACACTTGACCACGATTCACTGTGATGAATGTCTTTTTATGAGATATTGTAGAGCGTGGACCACTTGGTCAAGCGTTCATCATTAGCCGCAATATTTGCATTAAAAATTCTTTCTCGTCTCACAAGTGATCTTAATGTCAGCATTTTCATTTTTTTAAATAATTTTTTACTTTTACTGGTAAAATATGTTTCATAATGAAAGGGAACATTTTTTGGATTTTAGACAACTTAATTTGCTTGTATTGACGTTTCCAGTAAAAGGGAATCGCTGTAGAGAGAAAGAATACATTGGATGACACTATCAGACCTTTTTTTATCGGAAAAACGATCAACAATATTCGTAGACATACAAGAAACGTAAAAATTGTGTATGATATTGGGTATATCAACGTGCGTGCATCGTCTGAACTGGTTGGGCAAATGATCGTATCTGAGGTCGGAGGAACGTGATTGCCCGGCGAGCTTTATGTCGTGACGAGTTCGCAGGTGGCGAACCAAGTTTAGTAATGAAAATAAGAACAATATCGGTAATATTGATAAAGCATATTGTCTCCCGAAATTAGAAATAACACGCCACTAAGATTTTATCATTATATATCATATATATTTTCACTTTGAAAAGTTTTTTTTAACAAATAAATAAATTGCCTAAAATAATAAATTTATGTTAAACATCTGAATTATTTGTTATTCCGAAACCATTACATTTGAAACGAATAGAATATTTGCAGAAAAGAAAATTATAACATCAGTGATTTTAATGCCTCAGCGTATGGAGTAGAGGCTTAATAAAAGAAGCCAGCTATTTGAAAAATTTAAAAACTTTAGTTCCATATCGCAAACTTCTAAATCTGGATTATATAATGTTAATGGCTTTATCTTTTAGGCTCAATGTTTGAAAAATGAACAGTCGTAAAAAGACGAGGAGGTGATTATGTGAAAATTATTATCCATGTGCTTATAATTAGTTATCCAAATTAAAAGCAGAGGGAAATCGAAAATAATGTATAGACACGAGAACAGCGCATGATAGAAATTACTGTTTGTACCATATGTTCATATTATAGTAAACATGTATGTTTCATTAATTTACGCTGTTCTAGTATGTGGTTGGATCAAGCCAAATTTACATTTATGGAAATAAATTGTCCTTCATCAAGAAATATTTTAGCTGTACTAATAAAGACTGTAAACAATATTGTCTGCTTCCCAATTTTCGTGTTGAATAATGTAAAACGTATTTTGATTTCGTCAGGTTTGTTGAAATGACAAAGCACATTTTTTCAATCGACTTTGGTTAAAAAAACAGCTTGGCATGATTTGTCTTTCGCACTTGAGAAAACAATTGGAATCGAACACTTTTGAAGGTTATCTTCACTTCGAACAGTATGTATCTCGTTGATTATAATACTTTTGTTTAAATTTTATTTTTTCAAAAAAATCAAAACTTTTAAAATAACTCTGGGTATTAAAAAATGACAATTAAGGAAAATTGGCTGTTATTAATATTCAGAACGTAACTGAAGTTAGTAAAACTTATAACTGATTCAAAAACTTCGAGAGCACTCAAATCACGAAAAATATTCATGGAATAATACTCACATTAGTAACAAATCATTAATTCGGCTTGTTGCAAGTGTTATCATCAATTTATTATGAATTATGAATATAATGTGTGTATACTTTTTTAATTGGAATGCTGGTGCTCTAGTTGAGAATTGGTTAAAAATATTTACGAAATCTGGTACGCAAGGACTGATCAATGCAACTGTTCAAATACACGAATCGAAGTAAAGTGTTAGTCGTTTCTGGTTCGAACAAAGTTATACAACAACAGATAACATTCGTTCACGTTTTAACAACGCAGAAAGCGATTCATAATAAATTATTTAAAATTTAACATTCATTAAGTATCACTGATATTCTTTACTATTTTTCTATATAAAACTTAAATTAATTCACGATATGTTTGAGCATTACTTCTTTTTAAAGCTGAATCTATTCCATATATGTATGCAATTCTTTCACTGGCATTATAATTTCTATTTTTGTACTTCGGAACTAAAATAATATAGTTTATCTTCAACGACCTGATCATTACACAATTAAAACTCTTCATGTGCTTATAAGTATCAAATTGCGAAATAGAATACTAGAATACTAAAATAGAATACTGCCTATATGTTTCAAGCAGATTTCTAGAAGAGTTTAATTTAAAAAAAAAACCCAAAAGCTGAGACAATGTTGTAATAAAAAAAATTTGGTGTTTAAAGCACTTGTTAAATCAACGTTTTCTCAGCTGGAGATCTGGTTTAGCTTGGATAATAACATAAATAGCCGAATAATAAGATTTTTTCCTTAATTTAAATGGTTTAATGAATTAAATTGAAAGTCAGATATCTCACTATGAGTCTTTAGAGGAAATTTGTAACATTAATGACGTTTATAAGATAACACTTGTATGACATATATAAAAGATGTTTTATTCATGATTTTCGACTGCGAGCAAGTGACATATTTTTAGTCACATTCTTTTATGTATATCCAAAATGTTTTCCTTCATTTTTAAAGAACAAGAAATGTTTGAATGAAATATTGATTCACGTCAGTGTAAATGACGATAAATTAAATGAATAAAACTTTGTTCAATATAAAAAAATATTTGTGTGAGATGAGATGATGTACGTCAGCTAAGGAACTTTGATTTTCAATTACACATACAGTGATTAGAATAAATCTTTTGCGTTCAAATGTATATCAAAGTCTGATGATGTGTAGTAATAATGTTTATGTTTTTAAATAAAAATATATAATTTATCAATCCAAGGCAATTCACATCAAATTTTCTTTAACAATTTTTACCTACTTGTTTTTCTTTTCCCGAGTAGTTTTCAAATCAACGATTCATGACCATATTTTACAAACATTTCTGATCAACTTGATAATCTGTGTGATGATCCAGAAAGAATACACAATTTTCAAAAATAATTTTTAAACATAATTTTTAAACCCTTACCGCACATCACGTTCCGCATATGCGACCTTGAAGGGTTAAGATCTCTTCCTCTGGTTCATCCCACGAAAAAAAACTAATCCACTAAATGTAAGTCAGTACGAAGTGAACACTTTTAACTTAAACTTGAACATGCAAAACTAGATAACAGCACAGTAGAGCTTGGACACTAGCAGACAACCGGTTGGCACGTGTCTGTTCTTTGCTCCTCTACACGAAACGACACGTGATTGGTTCTCCAATCATAGCCTATTTAAAATAACATCAAAGAGGCGACAAATTGATAGAGAAGTATTCCTGAAGTTTCACGAAGTCTGTCGATATGGAACAATTCCAGATGGTAGCAGCTACCAAAATCCTTAACAGATCTGATGTCTCTCCTATGATACAAAAATTCCAGGTTCTCCTAATCAGGTTCGAGAATCCTTTGAAGATGTCAATACCATCAGTAAAGTCACTATCAGGATCCAAACGATGAATATTGTTCTGGTCAAGATGAGTCTGACGATTGAAACTTCTGATGATTTTCTTGTATAAAGTTGACAATAGTTTGGAGACTTATAAGGAAGGATAGTCCTGGGCAGGTTCGGAGAGGCTGAAGGAACGTGAGCGTCCCAACGTAGAGCAGGACCCTGACTGACCCCAGTGTAGCGAGTGGTCGGTTCCCTTACCTGCTCGGTTTCTCTTCGAATTACTCACACAGGGTAGCGCACACATGGCACCGGTGCTTCACGTGTGCACGCTACCTGCACGCTCCGCCCACACGTGGTGGGGATCTTCTTCTCACGAGGTATCTAGCCGCCTGATACCCGATTCGGATCAATCAGCTCCCCCTCTTTCGTCGCTCCTCCACCTTTTCTATCCCTTTTTAACGATATAACCTCCTCTCTATCTCGAGACCACCTTTTCAGGCTCCCGCATCTATTTTACTCCTGGCGACTTGGAGAGGTGATGTTGATTCTTGATTCGTTGGAAGTCACCGGAAATGAGTGTGGGAACACTTATAAATCGGGTGATGTGACATAGATAGTTTATTAGAAGGGGGTATCAATTTTTATTGGATATTTTGATATGAGTAATTCGAATGGAAGGGAGAAATACTTTTTTTGTGGGGAAATGTTTGATGTAAATCTTATCATTATAGAGGAATAAGGCAGAAGAACAAAACGTGGATCGGGGTTCCAAATTTGGATCAGTGTTTTCTTTTCGATAACATTTTTGATATTTTTTTCAGATATTATACTACACATTTGCCATTTTTGAAATAAAAAATATATAAATTAACAACTTAGAAAAAGAGTGATCCGAATTTGGTCCCTCTGTTTTAGAGGGACTATATATACTGTTAGAGATATGGTTTAACAAATTCGAAATTGTTATTAACAAGATGTACTCTCTTTTGTGTTTACAATTGAAGTAGGAAAAAGCTAAACAAGCCTAAATCCAAATTAACCTAACTTTTACGAAAGAAGCAAAAATCCTTTCTGGAGGAACAATTTACAACCAGTTGATTAAATTATTTATTGTGTAGGTAAATGAGTTAGTTTAGTAAGCATTCTATGCAAAAATAGATGACGCTGTGTGTGCATGTAATATTCTAATGGAAATAGGGATGACTTCAGCACAGTTAAGATGCTCTTGGTGTTATAAATAAAAATAGTAAATAAATCTTTAAGAAAATTACCTCAAATACTAATTTTTATTTCTTTCACAAACAAATAACACAATTTAACAGAAAAAAGAAAAATCTCCACGGGGGCAAATAAGACTATGCCACCATTTGGTTCTGATAGTGTAAAATGGTTCAGACAATGTAAAAATGAAAGTCTGCGTATTTTTTAAACATCAGAAACAAATGGTAGTATAATATTATTTGCACCCATCGATTTGCGCAGTTATAGTGATAAATTTGGTATTTTTATAATAATATCTACAATTTTTAAGTACCTGTCGAAATTCTATGAAAACGGTCAAATCGTTTTAAAAAATGGAATATTTCAGTATAATTCATTCATTAGTTTAAATTATTATTCGAATATATGTTTAAAATTTTGAATTTCAGAGTAAATAATCTCCAAATATTAGTTTTTTTCACTAAATAACCCGTATGCAGCAATTGCCAAATTTCTTCCCGGTTCCAGACTTGGGCCAGGCTATGGGCCCCTAGGCTGAGCCTATCTTGAATTTTACAACAGCAATAGCTTGGGCCCGGCTGGTGTGAAAGTTCCTAAAACAGATTACAGATGTCGTAGTGTTATTTGTTATTTTCTTTTTTTATTTATTAGTTTCAAGTTTCAAATGTCAAATTTCACAGAGTGGTTATCATTTAAATTAGGTTTATAAAAATGCCTAATATAAGAAGCACTCTAAAAGGCCGGAGGCATTGAGCTTCTATTAATTATAAATAATATTTTCACATTCAGATTGCACGTGACTTCTAAACTCAAACTGCGAAAATTTCATCGTCGAATTATAAAGTGTAAATCTGCTGTTAATTTATGTAATGATGTTTAAAACTTGATATTATATAAAGCAGCGCAAAAGGAGCTCAAAAAAGGAGGAAAATAGAGCAAAATTAAACATTTATTTTAACATGTAGACAACAAGAAAGAATCCTTTTATAAGAAATTTTATATTTTTCAATATTTCCGAATGTTAAATGTGTTAAATCAAATTTGTTATCTGTTCAAAATCGTTACCATAACCCAGAATATTTTTAAAAAACACATAATTAATAAATAAATCTTGCCACTTATAAGCATAATTAATTATTTATTTACAAGGCTCTTCAATTTAAATTACACATAGTTAAAGTTTGACGCCTCAAATATTTTAACTTTAAAGAGATATTCAAGTCCTAAACAGTTAAGTTTGGAATCGGCTAAAACAAAATTTGGAAATTTTTTAATGATAAGATTTAACAATAAAATGTGAAGCTCCTTAACAATCCTATCCAGATTTAAAACTTAAGTGGGTAAATTTTAAATGTTTGAATTAAAATTGTTTACGTCGAAACATTTAACTTTGCAGTTGATCAACTTGGAATGTTCCATGTTTTAATTATTTAACTTTTTCTTATTACTATATATTATTTTTTATTTTGCACTTTATTTATTAATGGATAATAATTTATTCAAGTCCTTGAATATTATACAGCTAGATTTAATATTTTTACGTCCATTTTCTAATTTCAGAGAATGTCCTGCGTAACGGGAAATTTGAAGAAAGTGGAATCAAAGGGGAATAGGGGAAAGACTGTGATTCCAAGGATTGAATACCGACCAGTATTTACTTGAATCTGCTCTTTGAAGTAGAGCAAGTCAGGTTTAATTCAGACATCACACTACTTTAAAATTATCACAACAAATTTAAATAATCTCTTAATTTCACAAAGCCATCTTTGAACAGAAATAGAAAAATTATCTATAGCTTTAAAGGGAATAATAGTCTACAATCACAAAAAATAATTCTAAATCCGGAAGCTCTCCCGATTTGATCAACCTAGGGAGGGAAATTTGTTGAGGGTGATTGGACTGGGACGTCGCGACGCCACTGCGTCGGCGCTGCGCGGCAAATTTTATTGGCTAGGCGTCTTCTCTGGAACCTCCTACAAGGCAACAGGCTAGGGGCTCTAGGCAATGCTAGTCTCTCCCAGAGCCCTGATTCGAGCTCAGTGATACAAAGCGAGAGAGCGATCAAGTGAGAAAGACGAATATACACTGAGAAAAATGTTGGTTTGAATCAAACCAAACATTTTTTTTTTAATGTATGATTTTAAAAAACAAATTTTTTGTTTGAAATAAGAAAACTTTCACTTGATTTTATTGAATAAAAAATATGAATATTATAATATTATAATATAAAATAAAAATATTGTTTAAATCAAACAAAAAATATAATCCGAAAAATGGCAGTACGATAGTTCCTTAGACATTTTTTGAAAATTATTTCTAATATACAATGGAGTCTAAAAAAACAAAAACTTTGTTTAAATCAAACAAGAAATTTTTTGATCAAATTAAAAATGTATTCCAATCAAATAAACAAGTTGAACCCTAATTAGTCACAGGGAGTTAAATTCACCGCAAAACATTTTCGAGCTCCTCATTGAGTCACTTAATTTTACAAATTTTCAAAAGTATTGAAACAATTAATTTTTGTTACAAAAACTTAAAGATCATATTTTTAAATCCTTAAATAATACTTAGCATTTCTTTTAATTTTTAGGACTTATAGAGGGGTAGTGGTGAAATTCACCAACTGCGACTATTATGCGATTCTACTCTAGTGTGACTAATTATAGGGTTAAATAAATAATTTGATTTAATCTTACAAACATTTGTTTGACACCTCATATCAAAGAAAAAATTCGGTTGATTAAAATAAAATTTGTTTTAATCACACAAATATTTTAACCAAACCGTTACTCACTCAGTAAGAAAGGGGTACATAATTTTAGATTGATCCTGAATTCACGTGTTAATAATAATAATAATAATAATAATAATAATAATAATGAGCCTCGGTGGCTCAGTGGTTAGATGCTCGGACTTCACCTCAGAGGTCCGGGGTTCGATCCCTGAGCCGGTACC